>BRDA01039347.1:0-21158 GCA_036984385.1 Crenuchus spilurus
GTACAAATCTATCTAAATCCATATACATTTCAGAGAGACCTCAAGAGAAATGTTCATTAATGAGAGCTTCCTTAAACCCAACATCTGTTGAATGCTGCAACATCGTGGTGATTTTGAATAAATCATCTAATACAGAAGAGAAAGCATGAAAAATGTGACATGAAAGTATGATGGGGAAATGTCTCAAAGCAGTCTTGGACTGTTTTCACTCCTTCTTTCACATTAACATGCAGGTTTGAGCATTTTCAGTCAGTGGTTTTAAATGTCACTCCATGCAGCAAGCGTATAACAACCACTGCCGCCAGGCCTCGAGCTGCAGGAGGCTAAACTCACTGGCTCATTTTTTGAAGAGCTCTTCTCGCTCTTTCTGTCTTCCCGCATGCATAAACTACAGAGAGCACAACATACAAACAAGAATGAAAGACAAATAAATTATTTTTTTTAGCCAAAGCCTCTAAAGTCTCAAAATCAAAATGTCATACCACCATGGAGTCTGTTTCTGACAGTTTGAGCAGAAACATGGATATTAGTGGCCTGCTGGAGGTCATTTTGCAGGGCTCTGGCTCTGCTCCTCCTGTTCCTCCTTGCACAAAGGAGGAGGTAGCGGTCCTGCTGCTGGGTTGTTGCCCTCCTACAGCCCCCTCCATGTCTCCTGTGTACTGGCCTGTCTGCTGGTATCTGCTCCATGCTCTGGACACTGTGCTGACAGACACAGTAAACCTTCTTGCCACAGATCACATTGATGTGCCATCCTGGATGAGCTGCACTACCTGAGGAACTTCTGTGGGTTGTAGACATCGCCTCATGCTACCTCTATGGTGAGAGAACTGACACGATGCAAAAGTGACCAAAACATCAGCCAGAAAGGATGAGAACAGAGAAAACGTCTGTGGTCACCACCTGCAGAATCACTCCTGTATAGGGGTTGTCTTGCTAATTGCCTCTCATTTCTACCTTTTGTCTGTTCCATTTGAACAACAGCAGGGAAAACTGATTCACAGTCAGTGTTGCTTCCTAACTGCACAGGTTGGTGTCACAGAAGTGACTTGGAGTTACATTGTGTTGTTTAAGTGACCCCTTTATTTTTTTGAGCAATGTATATTTTAAGATGGACATTAAAAACATGAACATACGAGGTCTTGGATAACATAATTAATTATCTAGCCATGAATAAGCAATCTGACTTTAAAATGATGTATCACTACAGGTTACAGTCAGAAAAGAAGAAGACATAGAAGAACCTCAACATCCAGCCGATCTGCTCTAAAATACTAATGATACAAACCACATACTGTTTTCATTCATGGTCAGTCTCCAAGCAGTGTTGGTTTTGCCCAGGCTCCTGTCCATACTGATCTTAGTTCACTGACCTGAAGAGCAAGGCTGCTTGCGAAACAGCCTGTCGTTTTCTGAAAGGTCTCCTCGCTCCACCGCTCTCTGTCCTTCCATCAGCCTGTCTTCTCCACATTCATTATTAAGACCTGCTCCATATTGTCGTCTGTATTAATAGATCAGACTCAGGCTTTCCTGCTGATCCAGAAGAAGCTGATATGGTCAAGCACTTTTTGCTCTAATGCATGTCCAACTCTCAGGTTTTCTCACCAGGGCTGTACTGTCAGGTCATCTCTCCAAACTGTCAGATCTCACTGACTATTAACTGAAGGACACTTCTGAGGCTATTTCCATTTCTCCTTTTTATCTAGCATGTCTGAGTCTCTCATTTGGTCATTTTCTCTAGATGACTGATGTAACTGATCAATCTCTAGCTGACAAAAAAAGAACACTTTGCATGGAATTTGCACCACACTCTGAGTATTTATGGGTTTATGTGGTGTTTCTATGCTCTTTTTTATGACTGTATGTCAGTGTTGCTGTCAAAATGCTGTGGGATGAGGAGATCAGTTGCAGCAGGACTAAAACAACAACAAGGCTTTATTACAAAAACAAACAACATGTGGCTATGAAATGAAAACAAAGACTTGCTGTGAACATAAACTTGCCTATAAACAGAAAGTAACTTTGACAAAACTTGACATGACATGAGAGACAAACCATAACTCACAAAAACTATTAAACGCGAGGGAGCTAAATAGCTCAGGACAGAGTGCCAACCATATCTGGGCATACACACATACATTCACTCATACACACCAGGGAGTAGCCAATCCACCTGATCTCCATGTTTTTGGACTGTGGGAGGAAACCGGAGACCCCGGAGGAAACCCACACAGACACGGGGAGAACATGGAAACTCCGCTCAGATGTGGACTCGAACCCAAGACCTCAGCGCTGAGAGGCGAACGTGCTAACCACTAAGCCACCATGCCACCCATAATGTTATATGACTGGGTACTGTAAATAGTGATATGGTCTAAAGGTAGAAGCAGACTTGGGATAAAAAGGTAATTGGTTTGATCCCCTGGAGCAGCAGGGAAACTAAGGGTGTCAATAAATGGCTCATCCCCTTTCCTGAACATCCATGGCTAAAACGCTCATGAGCAAGGCACCTAACCCCTAGCTGATCCCTGGGCTAAGTTGACTGCCCAATATTCTGGACATGTGTGTGATCACTGCACTCTGGTGTGTGCAGTGCTCACTAATGTGTGTAGTCACTGCATGGATGAGTAAAGAACTTCCCTACATGGATTAATAAAAGTGCTTGTAGTTGTTGAATTGTGAGTAAAATTAATTGAAAATAATGCACATACATGTGTTACAGTCTGAATTTCCCATTTACTTTACATCTTTACTGCACAAAGAAGAAACGTGCACCAGAACAGGAACTCACAAATGCATACGTTTGTAGACAAAACTTTCAAAACGAGAGGTCTAATGATAAGTACTCATTATATGATTTAATCTGTGATGTTCATTAATTATTTAATTAGTTAACATAAAAAATGTACAACAACAAAATGCTAAAGAAACAGAACTAAGGTGCAGTGCACAAAAACTATTAAACGAGAGGGAGCTAAATAGCAACTTAATTAGGACATAATGACATGGCAGGGCTGTACAATGATATGAAGTAATTGGGGGGTGGAAACATGAAGTATACAAGACACGTGGAACACGTAAACAAAGGAGCACGTGGAGACAAGATGACACATGGGAAACGTAAAAACACAAGCATGTGGACAGAGGCAGGGCAAGGGCTTACTGCATTAAACCCACAGCTCTAGCACTGAAATAACACACAGTGGTGAAAATTAAAAATGGACATGGGAAAAATGAATTAAGTGAATTAAATCTAAATTTAGCCATGTGCTTTATTTCCAACTTCTAAGGTCTGATATTTTACTGTATCTGGATTTAGGGGCCAGATTATCAAAACAGTTTTGGATAATAATAACTCACTAGAATCATCTACCCAGCCTTAGTCATAAGTCACTGCAAGTCATTCTCAAAACACTTCCAGTACAATCTGTATGCGTAAATGTAGTCAAATTTAGGACCATAACAAGAAAAAACCAGGAAATATTTATAATCTCTCAGTGGAGACTTATAGACAATACTTCTACTTAGCCATGATATGGATACAAAGCTGTGATCACACATTTTATTGTCATTCCTTCTGCAAAGTGACCCCATACCAAACCTGAGTACTCATAGTGAATTTGGCAACCTTGTTACAAGTGTATCAAGTGTGCTAAGCTGAATCCAGATAACTGTGCAATGATAACACAGACAAACACAGAATCAGCACATGCCATTAATTTTTCCTCCAAGTAACACTAGCTTATTGTCTTTGACTCTGATAAAACAAAATGCAAATAAATCAAGAGATTCTTCATTGTTGTTGTTTTTGTTTTTCCTGTAATTGGCATGATGTGAGAAATCATGTTACCTCCACACAGTACACATTATGGTGACATACCAGAGTTCAAAAGAGGACAAATTGTTGGTGCACGTCTTGCTGGCGCATCTGTGACCAAGACAGCAAGTCTTTGTGTCTAAATATTATTGAGCCACTTTGGGGTGTTTTGGAGGAGCGAGTCAGGAAACGTTTTCCTCCACCAGCATCACGTAGTGACCTGACCACTATCCTGCAAGAAGAATGGCTTAAAATCCCTCTGACCACTGTGCAGGACTTGTATATGTCATTCCCAAGACGAACTGATGCTGTATTGGTCACAAAAGGAGGCCCAACACCTACTAATAAATTATTGTGGTCTAAAACCAGCTGTTTCAGTTTCATTGTCTAACCCCTGTATATATATATATATATATATATAAATATATATGCAGAAACTACATGTAGAAGTATTGTGCAGTCCATGCCTCATTGGGTCAGAGCTGGTCAGTAGGGATCAACACAGTATTACACAGGTGGGTTTAATGTACTGCCTAATTACTTAAAAAACTAATTACTAAATGCTGCATACAGTATATATGTTACTGTAGTAAGACAACTAACATCCTCATCAATTATAAATTGGCCCGACCCTGAGCCTTGTTTCTGCTGCTTTTCTCATGTTTTGGCCATTTGCATCTTAACTGGTTTTGGATATGGATGTACGTGACCTGTTGCTGCCTGTCTGTGATTTGACTGCTTGTTTCAATGATGAGTGTTGATTTGGCTCTAATAAAGCCATGTAGATTCTGCACATGCAGTACACCTCAACCCCTTTGTTACAACTCCGCATACAACATTAAAAGAGCATAAAAAATAAACATGTTTTCACTAGTATTTACTCTGGACATTTGGCAATTGTATCACACACAGCCTTCTTTATTCATAATGAATTAGTTGTGTGCATTTTGGGACCTTTTTTTGGTAGAAAGCAAAGTTCAGCTGATGTTAATCACATTCTGCCATGATTGCACGTCTTTGTTTTTAGAAGGAGGTTGGTAGCAAGTCATAGAGCAGTGCTAGGCTAAGACGGTCATAAGATGGTGATCACCATCATTAATAATCTCCCTGAAATTTCAGCATGTTGCCGCAGTACAGTTTTATAATTCAGCAAAGCTGCATGATTTGTTGTGTGATTATAACCATGTCAAGACCCATTTACTTGAAAAACTGTTATTCCCTGTAACGAAAATGACTGGATTCCCCAAATAACATGTGATGCTGTCAGCTGGTAATCAAAGCTACCACAGATGTATAAAAAGCCATAAATTACTTTAAATTTTCTTTTTTTTTTCTTTCATTTTTTGATTTACAAGGCTATTTTCCACTAGTCATGTTCCATTAGCTCCTGGGAGAGCACTGGCCCCAGTTGGCTAAAATCAGCTGAGGAAAAACTCATTGACGGAAGTTATTGCCACAGCATTGGAGGTAGAATGGCAAAAATAGTCTTGTATCAGCAAAATGAAGTGGTAATATGAACCAGGTGGTGATATGATACCGGGAAGGGTATGAGGGCAAATTAGAAATAAGCTCACATATACAGGAAAAGCCTACAGGCTGAGTCTTTCTACAGGATCATGGCTGCCTGACACAGCTGTGATCAGATGTGTGTAGATTTAGATAGAAACCACAACTTTATATGGAACACTGTCTCCATGTAGCTAACATTATATAAGCACTATATGAGAACTGAAAGCTTCTCTTATAGGTCTGAACCTCCTGGTATCCAGTGCTAACCAGTTAATGAAGGATCTGACTTTTTGATATTCTCCTCTCAAGCGTTCTCAAGATTTCTTACAGCATTTCTTTGGACTCGAAAGCTACTGAAGATGTCTTCTGAAGTTTTTGTGGAGTGTTGAGCATAAAAGGTTATGGCTCTTTTAAAGTGACTCATCTATGACATCACCTTTTCAGATCAATCTGTTGAATCCCACCAATGCGACCACCATCAACAAAGACAAGCTGACAAAAGCAGAATACAACCAACAACATGACTGAAGCTGGTTAAAATGTTTTAAACATGAAACAACCCACATTTACAGTAGAAGCAGACTTCTACAGCTCTTCAAGAGCTTCAGCACTTGAAACAAACCATACAAAACAACGAAATAAACACTGCACAGAAGATCTAGCATCAGACCAGATTTTCTCTTTCTCTCCCTCCTTCTCTTTCTTTCAATCTTTTGCTCCCTTTTTTAAATGAGCAAAAATCAGATATGTGCTCTATAGCATGAAATGAGCTTGGATAGAAGAATGTGGCGATCGCCCTGAGTAAAAAGTAACTAAACTGATTTATATTGATTTTCCATCACAGACGTCCACAAAACTCCAAACTCTGTGCATCATTTATGATGCATACAAACACAATCACACTGCGGGAGTTTTTATCTCAAATGTCCTTGTTCTTAAGACAAATATTCCCCCAACAAGTTCACTCTGACAGCACTTACTAAATGAAGTATTAATGTTTAAAAGACTGGATGTTAATTTACACTGAAAACACTTCTTGCTCATTAAGTGTTCTTGAATATCTTGTAGACATGATGGTTCATGCAAACACTAGCTCTCAATAGTCACCTAATTAGCCCCGCCAGGTTAATCAAAACTCATAATCAAATCTTTCTTGACCTGCTCAAATTAAATCCAAACTAGACACTGTGGTTTAGGACTTACTGTGAACTAAAAAAATGAATAACATTTCACTATGATATATTTCTGGTAGCGCTGGGGCTGGCAGAACACTGATCTGGCTTCTTATTTATGTTGGTCAACATCATTAAAACTGCTTCTAGACAAGAATTTTCAGCTGTCTAAATGCAGAATCCAGCTACACATGTTTTTGACATTTTTTAGTCTTTGTTAGCCTTGACGTTCCAGTTCTAAACTAAAGACTAAGTATTCTTGATCAGCTACATCTGAAGTAAGTGGAACATTGTACAAATATAAGTAAACCATTTCTTCAAACTAAAAAGACAAAATTATGTCTGGCCCCTTTTACATATTCTGGATAGTTTTTTCAGTCAACTTCATCACTTCTCATGTTAGAAGACATCTGACCTTCACAAAGCACAAACACTCACACAGAGTCCTTCACACCAAATTCTGTTGTGCTGTTTATAAGATCCGGTATTTCATACTGGATTCAGGTTTCTGCATCAGTATTCTAGCGATCATGGTCTCTCTGCACCCTGCTGTACAAGAAAGATGCCGCAATGCAGAGAGAGCTGAGCACTCCAAACATTTCCCTGCCTATATGTTCACAGTCACTCAGTGAAGTTTGGCTTAGAGAATAAACTTCTGTAAATCTTGAGCATCTACTCAGGCCAGCCAGAGACTGAGAATAGAAATCTGCATGAATAAGGTTAATGAATTATTTAATTAGAGTCAATCTCTACGGCCTCAAAGCGTTCAAAGTTTATCAAAATAAAGTTTTCAACTGAGCTTCCTTCACACAAACGACGAAACATTTTGATTCAGCTCATGCAAAATGACTTTTTACCCCTACTCACTGCTACAGCTTCTTAAAACTTTTTTTTAAATTAAGATCATAAAGAGACTCTTAATTATACCTCTGCTGTATCAATATGTGTAAACATAAAGCAGATCACGGCCTGAGAACACATTATCCACAACACAATAATCCAGTGCTGTGTTTTGTGCAGCTATTACTGTCATGAATCATGAGTCATGGCTGAAATGAAAGAACACTTCAATGGCCTAAAGAGATTGCATTTTTGCATCTCACAGCATGTTGTAATGAACAAGAAGATCACTTTTTAAACATATGTTACAAAAATGAAAGATAGTAGTGGCTGCATTGTCTCTGTGGAGAAACTGTTCAGTTAACACTGTTCATATGATTAATAACAACAAACTACATTTCCACAGTGAAATTGAAACATCAGCCATAACATTAAAACCACCTTCTCCACTACATTCACTGTCCATGTTATCAGCTTCACTGAGCTTACAGGTGACTCTGTAGTTCTACAGTTACAGGCTGTAGTTTGTCTGTTCCTCTGTATACTTTATTATCCTCCTCTCACCTGTTCTGCAATAATCAGGACCCCCACAGAGCAGGTATTTTTTGGGTGGTGGATCATTTCCTAGCACTGCAGTGACACTGATGTGGTGGTGGTGTGTTAGAGTAGATCAGACACAGCAGAGCTGGTGACATTTTTAAACACCTCAGTGTCATTACTGGTTTAACTAGAGCAACTAGTCTGTCCACCAACTAACCAAAAAATATATAGCTAACATCCTCCAGGCAGCATCCTCTGAGCACTGATGAAGGACTAGAAGCAACACAACAACAACAGATGAGCTGCTGTTTATGACTTTACATCTACAAGGTGGACCAACAAGGCAGGTGTGTCTAATGGAGTGAACAGTGAGTGGATGCAATGTTTAAAAACTGCAGTAACTTTGCTGTGTCTGATCCACCTCAGTCCTGCACAACACAAACTAACACACCACCACCACCTCAGCGTCACTGCAGCTGTCATAATTTTGGTCTGTGTAGTAATCATGTACTTGTGTAGTGTCTGCCATGTGCTGTTTGCCACTCTCCTCTCCTTATTGCATCCACCTGTTCACCTTCGCTGATCTAATTAGTTCCTCTTTATATAAGTCATGTATTTCATTGTTTGTCACTGTGTGTTCATTTATGTCTTACATTCCTAGTCTTGATCGTTCTTTGTTTTTGTTTCAGTTCAGTTGTATTTGTGCTTATGTACATTATTAAAATCACCCTCTTCATCTATTCCACACCTGTGTCCGCCTTCATCTCCATTCAGCCAGCCATCGTGACAGAAGTGCTGAGAATGATCCCCCATCCAAATAACAGCTGCTCTGTGGGGGTCCTGATCATTGAAGAACAGGTGAAACGAGGCTAATAAAGTCTACAGAGAAACAGACGGACTACAGTTTGTAATGTAGAACTACTCCCTGCACCTTCTTTCTCCGTGTACTTCATGAGTAGTGCGAGTGATGTGTTCACACTGTGAAGTGAAGCAGAACATAGTGTTTCAGTAATGGTCAAATTATATACTTGAGTTTGTGAAAAAATGAAGTGTGGAACACTGCACACTCAGTGGTTGGATTCAACACCTTGCACTTAACGTGGAAAAGCATTTAGTGGACATTTCATGAGGACACACTGTTTTTGGATGTGTCTTGAAGTTTTTTTTGGATTTGTTGAAGTTGGCTTTCGATTACTTGGTTTGGAGATTAAATATTTTCACTAAAATATACCACAACCTTGTATGGTGTGGCAGAACATTGATGTTTTCAGCACTTTTCCTTCACAGGCAGGGAAGCTTCAGGTATTTTGAAACACCAAGAAAGACACTGTTTTGATGATTCAGCACCAGCACTGTATTTCACACTTTAGCATTTTTAACCTCTTCGTTCCAAACGTCCAGTATGCTGGACATTATTTTTCTGCGTTTTTTAACTTAACAACCAGCTTTACGTTGTCCCACCAACTTTTATGTTTTCATTCCCAACTCTGGGTTTCTCTTGGTTGGACAAGGACATTTAGGTTGTTTTGATAGGTTGCTGAGAAAACATAAGTTTTACTTAATTATTTGAAATAGATAACTGAAATATCTTGGTATATATGTTATTTTAGAAGTTTAAGGATACAAAACATACTGATATTAAAAATGGGAAGTTATTTGCAAAGTCTTAAATTTCGCGTGAAACATTTATGTCCAGCCATCTGGACATTTGGAGTTAGACTACTGAATACTGCGTTAAGCATGCTATGTATCGCAAATACACATGCTATGCTCACCTCCTCATGTCTGTTTAGGGCTGACAGTACAAGAGGTGCTTGAATTATTAGATAATAATAAAAGAGTAGAAATGTACTGCAAATGTTTATATTTGTTTATATCAGTATGTCATTTTACTGTAAAACACACTCAGAAAATACATTTAATTTGTATCTTGTATTGGTACTAACAAATGAGTTCATTTTTCAATATCTTTCAGATTTCATGCCCTTAATTCCACACGTCCAGTATACTGGACACAGTCTCCATGCACTTTTTTTGTATTATGCCATTTAAATGGCTACAACGAACATATTTCATTACAAAATATAATTTATTTTTAAAGTGTCCTGTCTTGGGACTGAGGAGGCTAAAACCAAAAAGATCCCATAAAAGTAAAGAACAGAGTGAAACAAACTTGACGTTTTATGCTGATGGATGTTCCACCACTTTTAACCAAAGGTGGGTTTCTTAGCATCTTGTTCTTGAGTTATTATTGTAACAATTATGTTGGACAGCAGTTTTAATCTGTAATATACACAGCAGGTCAGGGAACAGTTTTCATTTTAATGTGATGTTGCTGACTACAGGAAGACTGTTGATTAGATATCACCAGTGTGGGATTTCTCCTAATGAATCAGATATAAATGGGATGTTAAATGAATTGGTTCATATGTGGAGGCCCAGTTAGACCAATCAATACAAATTAGCTGATACTGGTCCTGAAAACAGGACCTTGTACAACAGATTCTGTACTGAATCACATGTATTGCTCCAACTCTGACAAAAAAAGGTTCCTGGATGACATTTCATGGTTTCCTCTGATTAATTGTGCCTTCTGGTTCTTTGAAAACTTAGTATTTTAAAGAACCCTGTCTTGATATGTAAAATGTTTTTGGAGGAACCCCAACTGTCTCTTCTTAAAACACAAATACAGACATGAGACATGATCAAGTACAGAAGTCTCACTGAAAGTTACAGAAATTGTGTGATTGCCTGAAAAGATTGTGCAATGAAATGTTAAGTTCAGGGCACCATCATGTTTGTCCAGGACAGTTTCATTAGTTTTTTTTTGTTTTATTTTTATAAATTTTGCCAATTGTGTCCCCTTCTCAATGTGATAGTAGCCAATTAACCCATCCCAGCCTCTAGGGGACTCTCCCCATCACTTTGCAATGTCCCTGACTCTAGGAGGGTGAAGACAGCACAAGCCTCCTCCGCTGCGTGTGATACAGCCACCACCTCTTTATAAACTACCGCTGATACACCATCACTGGGGAGCCAACATGCTCAGAGGAAAGCGAAGGATTCCCAGCTCCGATTGGGCCAATCAGTAGACGCCTGAGCCAGCGGACATTGCAGTGTGAGAGTGATAGGGATAGAGAGCGCCATCTACCCGCCCAGAGAGAGCACTGCCAATTTTTGCTCTCTTGGGCCCCGGCTGTTGATGGCAAACAGCATGACTGGGATTCAAACTCGTGATCCTCTGGTCATAGTGTCAGTGCCTTAGCCTGCTGATCCACTCAGGGCCAGTTTAATTAGTTTGAATGATTCTGTGGAACCACAGCTCAAAACCAGTGTTTGATTTTCATTTGTTAATTTTCAGTAAATGACTTTTGTCAGTTTCACATTATTTCAGTGACCACTGTGAGTTTTTCTTTAACAGAAGGGTACCAACACATCTGCCCAAGTTTGTAGTTCTTATAAGTACCGTAATTTCAATAAAGCACCCTCAAAGATTTCTAGTGGAACCTTCATTTTTAGAGTGCAGTTCTTAAAATGACCTTCCAGAAATGTTATTTCAGTAAGTTTGATACAGAGGCAAACATTAATCTTTTATCTTTGGTCACAGCATGTAAATGTCACTGTTTGCAGATTCACCACTTTAGTGATGAGCTCTGGATCCTGAACAGACTTTTGTTATAACATTTAAACAACAAACTTATGCCTAAATGTCAAGTTTAAGAGTAGTGACCGAAGATGGTTAGCTTTGTAGATGAGAGTTCGGACTCTGATGCAGTCTGCTAAGACTATGCCCATATTTGGCACATATGTCAGTGTTAATAAGATGGGTCTAAATATATCATGAAATAGAGATGAGGCTTAGGTAAAGTTCAGCTCATGTTTCAATATCATTCGGAATGACACTCCTGCACTCGTTTTACTCACAACACTTTACCCCTGTGCTTCACATCACAGCTGAATACTTTACTGCTCAGTGTTTCTAATGTATGTTTTAGGGTGGATATCTAATTCTGCTCCCTGTCCATTTCATTAGAATTCCTTACCATCACCAGGCAACTCTACTGTGCTGGTGTTCAGCGAGGGTCAGTTTTCGACCAATAAGCTACTATTCTCTATTTTTTTTTTTTACTATCCAATGTGGTAGTAGCCAATTAACCCATCCCATCCACTAGGGGGCTCTCCCCATCAATTTGCACTGTCCCTGACTCTAGGAGGGTGAAGACATGCACAAGCCTCCTCTATTGCATGTGATGCAGCCACCACCTCTTTTTGAAGTACCACTGATACACTGTCACATGCTCGGAGGAAAGCTCAGGATTCCCAGCTCTGAATGGACCAATCAGTAGACGCCTGAGCCAGCGGACATTGTAATATGTCAGTTATAGGGATAGAGAGAGCCATCTACACGCCCAGAGAGAGCACTGCCAATTTTTGATAGAAAATTGCATGACCGGGATTCGAACTCACGATCCTCTGGTCATAGTGTCAGCGTCTTAGTCTGCTGAGACACTCGGGGCCCTAAGCAACTACACTGTAAAAAATGAACTTGCCCTGTTGTTAACCTAACTTAAATATTGTAGTTGGTATGACTATCAAGCACTGAATTTGTTGTGATAACTCAATATTTCATGTTTATATGTTTACTAACTACGCTTCCTGAGTTTACCTAACTTAAAATTTTAAGGCAGCATGGACACTAACTTTTTTAAGTTGAAACAACACGGATATTTTTTACAGTGTATACTCTTGATATGTTTGACTGGTGGAGCACAATATGAGATCAGAATTATTTGGTATAGCGTGGCCCACCACCCAAACAATAACTGACCAGCAGTGGTCCTGTTTTCAGAGACTTGAAAGGTCTATGTAAGGTCACTATTTCTAATAAAGAGGTCTGTGACAAAAATTAGCTTTTAATAGAGTGAACAGTAAGTGTACGTTTGATTTTGATAAATGTAGCACTTCTTGGTGGACTTTTGATGACCTCAGCCAGAGTTAATAGACAGAGCATCTCTTTCCAACAAAAATAGGTCTAAAACTTTCATGGACACACTCTTTTAGAGTGCTGGTTCAATGCTAAGGTGCTCAACAGCAGGTGAGTCCAGACTGCTATTATGTTTTGACCTTTCCACATTCTCTCCCTCCTTCATCTCTCACTCTAAGAATTACTCTCAACATTGATCTGCCTCTTTTTTCCCTCTCTTCACACTCCCGCTTTCTCTCTCACTCTTTCTTCCACTTCTTTCTTTCTACTCATCTATTCATTGCTGGGCCACTGGCATTTGCTGCATCCTGCTGAGTTGTTGAAGATGGATTTCTGAAAGAGGTCCGATAAGACAGTGCTCTGCCCCACATCGTTCTGTTTTCGGCAGGAGGGAATGTGGTGTTTTGTCAGCTTCATTGCTCTTTAAAATGAAGAGCTGTGATCAATAAAACATGCACTCTGAAAAGTGCACCGGTGTACAAGGCAGTGTAACGCACTACTACAGGTATGCACACACCACAATATGAGAGAATTTAAACCTCCAGGTCACCTTTTAAATCGATTTGGATTGTTTGGTTTGGAGATGGTATCTTCTGAATACTCTGTAGCTTTGCAGGGAAGTTTGACGGATATCTGAACATTTTTCAGGATGTTTTCTCCTACTCAGGTTCGGTAGATTCAAGTTTTTAGAAAACTCTTTTTGTTTGATTTGTTTATACAGTAACTGAACTGTTTTTCCCAGTTTGGAATTTTAAAGAATTCAGTAAAACAGACCAGAAATAAAAAAACTCACCTTTCTGTGCTGATGGATTTTTGGTGACATCACTTATACTTTATAATATCTCACAAGTTAGAATATAAAGAGGTTATAATAGGCTTTCATAAAGGTTATAATCATTAAATGTAAAATGACATATCAAGCCTCTTTGATTTAATGTTGATCAGTATGGATTATAGCTAGGGCTGAAGGATTTGGAGGAAATATCTCATTGCAAATTTTTGGATTAACACTGGGGCTTTGTATTTAGAACATTTGAAAATAAGCAGGTTTCCTCCGGGGTCTCCAGTTTCCTCCCACAGTCCAAAGCATGGTGCTAACACAACACCAACTGTAACCACAGAAACCAAACCTCATGTTTATACTCTTACAATGATACATTTTTTACATTTTTTTCCTTAAAAAAATTAATGCATGAATGTTACACTTACATAGCGCCTTTCTCAAACCCAAGGACTCTTTACAATCAACACACTCTACTTACACACTTACAACTCAACCACACACACCGGTAAGAAGTGGCAGCCAGTCGCACACAGCATACGCTCAACTGGAAGCGACCGTCCACCTGGAGGACTGCATCGAGCACGAGGGGGATCACCCAGGACAGAGTGCCAACCATTAAAACTCCACTCAGATGTGGACTCGAACCCAAGACCTCAGCGCTGAGAGGTGAACGTATTAACCACTAAACCACTGTGGCAACCAAATGTCTCCAACACTGTCAAAACTAGGGCTCGGTATTATCAATGATTTCCTAAATCAACTTGATTCTGTGAAAAGAGATTTTCAGAGAATTAATGTACAAGGAACACTTAACCTACTATTATTACAAAGAGTGTTTACATGAAGAATTAACCCAAAACACACACACACACACCTCACATACACACCTCACATTTTACAATAATGTGTGTGAGCTAGATACAGAAACAAAGCTACGATCTGTTATTTGGGCCAAGAAATTTGGGGGTTATGTATGTAGTGTGATGAGAGGTTATAGCTGATGGGAGGCATGACACAGAGGATGTCCTAAAATGTACACCCTAACCACCTTCACTCAAGAAGAAGAAATGCTTAACTGATGTGCAGGCCAGATCCTGTCGCATGAAAAAACAATGGCTGGTCATACAAAATTAAAGGGGGTTAAAGATTTACACAAAGAAGGAACATTTTAAAGGTTGATCTCAGATTTATATGAATCTATATTTGATCATTCAAATGAAAAATTCAAAAAATTTCTGTTTTAAACCCACTCCTAGTGAAAACGGTCATGTTTGCATTTACTAAGAGTTAAATCACACAAAAACACTTATGCAAACACATGCACATTTATACACTATAATTAAAGACCTGAAGCCCCTTGATGCCTAACCCCCTTCTGGCGCCATCATTGTTCAGGCAGAACATGTAGAAATTCAAGCACCCAAGCTGAGTGAACAGCCTATGGCTGCTTTCAAAGCTTTGGACCCATGCAGACACACATACAATGAAAATACTCAAACGCAGACAAACAAACACATAGACGAAAGCGAGTAGGTGGTGGAAGATTGCATGAAATAATAAAGAGCAGTGATTGAAGGCTGAGTCAGGTGGTCATATTGCTTTGCTTGACACAGATCCCATTTTCAATCTGCAGCTCAAATAAGCACTAATGGAGCTGCTATTGTATTACATCCCTCTGAAATCCAGCACACAGGTGTCTCCATCAAAGGCACATGAAATAATGTCCTATCATCAGGACCACCAGAGAACCACCATTCTGGTTCAATGGATCATTCTCAACACTACAGTGACACTGACGTGATAGTGTGTGCTGTTCTGACATAAGTGGATCAGATACAGCAGAGCTGCTTGTGTTTTTAAATACCTCACCGTTTTCCTAATATTCTCTTTCTATGACTTTTACCACCAGGCAGTTCAGATACAACTAGATCACTGATCTGTCAGATTTAATCAACATCACTCTTTATCACTACTGGTAGATGTGGTGCATATAACCTGATAAACAGTGTTATATGATATTATACACTAAAACATGGGGTGTTAAAGTGAAGTTTGGCCAATCAGAACTGTGGTCAGAGTAATTCTAGGAATCGGCTTTGGAGACAGATGGAAATGGAACCCACAAGAGACGACTCTGCACTCAAGACTCTCTCTGAACACCTAAGACAGCTTCCTTTTAATCACTGAGCAGTTAAGAAATAAACAATCAAAACTTTTAAATGTGCTTTTAAATTTCTGACCCAAATAAAGTAAAATAATATTGTCAGTACACTCAAATATACAAACACTTCAATTAATTCCATAAAGGCATTTTGTCCTCAATAGTCTCTTTTCAGTAGAGTGCCCAGTGGTCGGAAATCATGCTGGGTGCAGCAGTAAAATAAATAAAGAAAAAAGAAAGAAAAAAATTCTTCTACCACACTGGTGAAATTAGTCAAATTGAGCGTCAACCATCACTGAATCGGCTGTGTGGTGTGATTTTGTTATGCTCGCCATCAAATGTTCCAAGACGCATCCAAAAGTTTCTATAACACACAAAATCAATAACAGGTCATGAACCACTAGATACCAATTCAATCTCAATAGTCATGCTCAAGCTCAACATAGACTCTCATATATTTACAGCAAGATTTAACCTTTTTAAGGTCATGATACACTTAAACTAATTACATCCTCAGTACAAGTCAAAGTAATTCACAACATGTACAATATTCAACCTGATAAAGTGGAAATTTAGCTAAAATAATCCGCTCTGCAAACAAAGGCTTCAACACATGCATCACTTGACCTCATCACATGACCTCATCACATGACCTCATGTGGCCTAAACTTCACAAAAATGTTAAAACAGACAGTACCATGATAGAAAACTAATTAATGTTTTTTTTTCACAATAATCACAAAGTAACTCAAAATAAATCATTTTTAAAACTATTAACTCGGGTATTAACACCACTAGTGGGACAGCTGTGGTCTGGTGGTTAGGGATCTGGTTTTGTGGCTGGAAGGTCGCCGGTTTGATCCCTGACAGGTCATGACTTAAAGGCCCTTGAGCAAGGCACCTAACCTCCAGTTGCTCCATCTAATCCAGTTGCATCAATTTAATCTAATACGAAGCTATGGCTAAAATTAAACCTGTATTTAGCTTAGCTTTAGTTAGCTTATCTTTCAGCTTCACACAGCATAAAACAGTAAACATATCTTACCAATGCGGGTAAATCCCAACATTAGAGAATCTCATTTCACTTCAGGATTTGTTTTGTAAGTATTTTATGAATTTTAATGCTATATTTCGATGTTTGCTGCTAACTTTTCTCTTTTAATCTGTGAGTTGTACAGGATGGATGTGAGAACTCGCACTGCTAGTGCTCCTGTCTGTAGAGTCATCCATAAAGAGCGTGAAAACTCAACTGTAAGTGTATTAACACTGCAGATTGGATCTACCTTCACAGCTTTGTTGTGCAATGGGAAACAGATATGGAGGTATGTGTGTATGTGTGTGGCGGGGGTGACTGTCCAAAAAGTCACCCTAAGAGTCATATAACCTAAGGGTCATATAAACAATTTCTAAGGAGCAACAGCCCACTAGAAACCTGCGCAAGCTGTGCTAATTTAATCGCTGTCAGGCTGTGTGTGTTTTATTACTAAAGAGCCATGAGGAGATAAAATGATCTCCCCAATAAACCAATCCAATCCATATATATATATATATATATAGTGTACCTACGTTATTGCTTTTACTCATTTTTAAATGAACTAAAGTGCTCTACTGTAATCTGATAATCTGCAATTATACAGTCATACATCAACAAATTAGAATATTGTGAAAAAGTCAGTTATGGCTTATAGTTCAGGAGTTCAGTCAGTCAAGCACAGTAACATCATGGTCAGTAGACATTTTGGCAGAGTGGGCAGCTGAGAAGTCCTGCTGGAGAAGAAAATCAACATCTCCATAAAACTTGTCAGCAGTTGGAAGCATGAAGTGCTTGAAATGTTGACTTTGTACTTGATAAAACCCAGTAGACCAACACCAGCAGATTACATGGCACCACAATCCAGACTGTGGATGACTTTCGACCATCAAACAGCAGTTGTAAGGATCCTGGGGCTGAGATGAAGGAAGGCAGACACACTCTCAGATAAAGTGAATGATTTGACTAAATTCCAAAAAAATAAATAGATAAATAAACAATAGATATCAAAACTTAACACAAGTTTAAGGCTAAGGCTAAGACACAAAATGACTCAACCACATTAACAGACATAAGGGATTAAACACAGGTGGAACCAATAAGGGGCGGGGCCTATTAAGGCAAAACCTTAAAGGGGCCAGGACGTAACATACAAAAGCATGACAGCAGTTCATTTTTTTCTCCATTCCCCTAATTTACAGTTTTTGAAAAGTAATTTACTCAAACTTGAGATGAAATAGTCTAATAATTTTGAAATTGAGAAAAATTGAATTTTTGTTTTTCATTTGCGATTCGGGATTGAGCAACACTAAACAACAAAGGCTTGAAATATGTCACTTTATTGTCACTTGACTAAATGTAGAATGCAGCTCAATTTTGAGGTAACATAAAACTTCATTAATATATTTATTAAGCATTTTAACTTGCTCCTGAATAGCTTTACACAAATCCTTCCACTGTGATTTGTCATAGTCTGTATCACAAGAAATTTGATATATGAATAAAAAGAAATAACTTAATAAAACAACCCAGTCTTAAAGTGTAACTGCCTGTAATTTGCTGTGTAATTTTCTGGAATGTATGAGGCAACTTCCCAGTATGAAACAGTACAGTATAAAATATTTAATAGTCTCTACTTTCATGTAGGAACAGCAGAAGAAAGCAATACAGTGGTAAACCTACTTACAAGTTTAAGCTCGTTAGCTGAGCTCGTTAGCTGGATGCATTTTCCCCATAAGAATACATGTAAAACGGATTAATCCGTGTCAGCCGGCCAACATACAGTATACTTTAATATGCTAAATAATGTGTTTATATGGTTTTTTAAAAAATAAATGAGACGACGACGGTGCTCTTGTAGGCTGGTGGCTAAGGAGGACAGGAGGATGGGCGTACGTGTATGGCATGGTTACACTTATCATATGAAAAGTAAAAGTAAAATGTATCTAACTTTCTTGTTCACTACCTTTTGCTTTCTTTGCGTCGCTTTCACTAGCACTTTCACTTTCACTGGACAGCAGTCAAAGGTAATTACTGACCTCTTCTTCCACGCTAGCATCTAGGAGATGCTACGACTGCAGCGCCCCTAGCGGTTAGCATACTTGAACTAATTTACACTACTCGTTACTTGGAATTTTATTTGTTACCTTTTATTTGTTTTATTTGCAAAAATATTCCGAGATCTTGACTTGTTACCTGGAATACTTACCTGGGGATGCTTGTAAGTAGGGGTACCACTGTACTGTGTATTAAACTACCTGAGATCTTAATCATGATCTGGATGGTTGAGAAAAGTTTTTAACAGCAACATCTGGGTTATTTTACATCATGAATAAGTTCTAGCAAAAACGATCCTGCGCTTTCCTTCGAGCGTGTTGGATGCCTGGTGGCATAATATTGGCAGCAGTTCAAAAAGAGGCGGAGCTTGATTTCACATGCATCAGAGGAGGCCTGTGTTAGTCTGCAGTCCACTACAGTCAGAGACAATAGAAATGATAAGGAGAGTCAACGAATGGCCGGGTCAATTAGCTACCAACACAATGGGAACTGGATATAAAAAAGGTATAATATTGCTAAAATTAATAGTCACATAAATGAAAGTGTAAAACAACTTCTTTTAATTAAAGTCACTGTGGAACCTAAAAGTAGGAACCTATAAGTATTTTATATGTATTCATTTGTACTGGCACTGTAAATAGGATGTTTTATAAAGGGGCTTCCACACTGATGCACTAAAGTCTTCACACATGAATATTAAAATAATGGGCATGTGCCAACCAGAACTTCAGGAGAACGTCAAATAGGACAGGGCTAAGGACTCAAGCAGGGTCAGATTAGTAACTGTACTGTGTTCTGTGCTGCTCAGTGGGAAAATGCTTTTAGTCATTTTTATCTGCATGTGTCTGAATGTGTGTATGGTCTAGGTGTGTTAATATGCTTGTTTGTGTGGGTTATGCGCAGCATCAGAACGGCTTGGAGAACTGCGGGTCTTTTCCGAGCAAAAGGCTAATGAACGAAGAGGGGACGTGTCTGAATTATTCACACTCCCACTACCTTTTCATTAATCTATCTCTGCTCACCCCCATCTCACCTCCCACACCCTGCGGTTATTAATACCTGAGACAGAGAGAGATGGAGTGGCCTGGGGAGTCAGACTGTGTGGCCAAGTAGATGATGGACATACTCGTCAGGTTCAATTTAGTCACTTCTGCTGGAGCCGAACCACAAAATTTTGCATTTGGCCTGTTGGAGTGAATAATAAATAACAACACCCACACACATAAACAATGTCTAATCATTGTTATGCTATTCATTCGCACAAGCAGTGTTACCTGGAGCTATCCAAGAGGCAATACTGTCCATTTCAAACTGAGGAAGACAGCCATGCTTGATTCTCAAATGTGATAACCTACCATTCCCATCGCAATGCCTTCGTTTATCATCATTCTTCACTTACAACTGTGAAACCTCCCACTTCTGTCTGTTACATTCCTAACAGGCATGAAAACGCTGTCACGGTTCTGAAGAGAGAATGGGCGCCTCAAGGCATGGAGATGTAAGAGCAAAGCTATGAAATTAAAAATGCACCAGATCCGCTCTGTCTTCAGACATTTGTCTACTTTTCTTGCTTGCCAAGGAGCCGAGGATAAAGATGGTGTTAATATTTTAAGCTCGCCTGCAGCCGGTAATGGATACAGACAATGACATGGTGGCCAGCCTCCAAAAGGTCCTCAGTATCTGACCTCCAGTATGAATCGATTCTTTTCTATGCAAATCAAAACAGCAGGTTAACTCTGTTCTATCAATGTAAGCATTAAAAATGACTGACTACTTGTCTCAATCCAAATGTGGGAGAGCCTTCCTCTGCAGCTAATGGCAAAAGATAAAGCGTATTGAGCATCATCGTTCCTGCCAGTGATCAGCTGTGAGGCTGAAATTTGTGATGATTGAGTGGAGCAAGCAGTTTAGGATGACTAGCTGTTGAGGTAAATAAAAAGTCGTTAAAATGTAACAAATGAAATGAATCTTAATAGTGTATAGGAATTGCATTTTTGTATTTGCATTGAGAGTTAATCCTTTTTTCTTAATTAATATGCCAATATTCCTCTACAAATCAGTCGAAAATCTGACACCCTTCCCCAGTTAGTTGTGATTCAGATTCATATAAGTTTAGATAAAATGTCAGCGAACGCTGGACTGAGGACATAAGAGGGAAGGTTGGGAAAAGTTGTGCTTGGCTTCACCAGCACACAATACTTTTAATTTTTACATGTGAAAATGTATGTGTACTGCTATGACCCTATGGGGGTCATATATATATATA
>BRDA01039349.1:0-34794 GCA_036984385.1 Crenuchus spilurus
ATTAGATGTTGGCACCTCCACATCATTGCATTCAGTTTTTATTCACAATTTGTTTAGTGTCCCAACTTTTTTGGAATCCGGTTTGTACAATAAAATGGGCAAAAACACTATTAAAACTAAATATTAGCATTTCTACAGACATGTATTACATCAACACCGTCAGACGCTCCTAAAATCACTGACCCACTCTGCTGGGGAAGATAAATTAAGCCTTTAGGCAACAGATTTGAGGATGCTGATTGGCTACATTTATGTTGCTATGCATGTATGTTGTGTCAGCAGGTCAGTGATTGGCTGCTGCTTCTCTGACTGGCTGATATATCTGTCACCTCAGACAGAAGCTCATTTACCCCCATATTTATGTGCTATATTACATGTTACAGTGCATGTTTAGCTCAAAATACGTAGATATTGATTATTTTTTTAAATGTTTACTTTAAAAATGAATATAAATAAGTTTCCCTAATGCTCTCTATTGGCCAGCTGCCATTGTTTGTAAGGAATACAAGCCACATCAGCCCTTTGATAAGATTGGACATCCTTGTTGTTATGAGCTTAACTGAGTTATGGCTTACAAAATGTGCAAGCAGTTAAAGTCAATGCAAAATGCAATACAAGACAAATTTATTCATTCATTTTTCATTCATTCATTCTTAGCTGAGTTTAGACATGAGGACAGTTCAGATGACAACCGCAGCTCAAGCTTGGGACGCTCAGCTCCTTCTGATGATCTTTCTGTGGCCTCGGACTACCAGGAGGACACGGCACCTGACTGTGAGTTCAAACCTCTTTATGTTGGAGGTAAAAGCTGATCTCTGCTAATTTTATAATGAATGTACATACATTAAGGAGGATGTACTGCACTATCTCAAACGATGCTTGAAAGCAGATGAGGTTAGTAAGTAGGTACAGGTACACTCTTAAAAGAGAAGGGTTCTTTAGTAAAGAAAATGGTTCTGTATAGAACCGTTAACACTCAAAATGAACACTCATGATGAAAGGGTTCGTCAGATTCATGAGGAATGTGTTGTAGATAGTTCTATATAGCAACAGAAAGAGTTTCTCTATTATTATAAACTTGACATTGTAACTAAAGCAGAACCATTTTGAGGGATATATAGAGCCATTTTCAAAAAGGTTCTGTATAAATCCATGTACAATACATTCCTCATAAATTTGTAGAACCCTTTCACCATGAACAGAACTCTTTATCCACACGAAGGGTTCTTTGAGTGTTTATGGTTCTATACAGAACCATTTTTGTTACTAAAGAACCCTTAAAATCCAGACTGATTTTTTTCTTTCGTGAGTATTTTCAAATGACAATAAAATATTACTTTAATAATTTTTTAATTAATTAATTAACTTAAATTAATTTACTGATTAACATTTAGTTGTGAAAACTTATTTACACAGTCATTGCTGATGTAAATATAATTATTATAATATAATTACAGTGTAATTACACAGTAATTACACATTATAAACATTGTGTGTCTGTATTGCTTTGAACGCAATGACTGATTTAATCCTTCTACTCAACTTATTTCTGGAAAGACACTTTTATTTGCTTATTATGCTTTTAAGTTACTTGAATGCACATAACATCCCTGGGGTTGGTGTTTATACAAAATATACAAGAACCAGTCAATGTAGCTACAGTATATGTACTGCATCACTAATATACAAGTCAAATTAAAGGTTATGCCATTCAACAACCTTCCCTTTTCTTGGCTTTGGACTAAATTGCCTCTGAACTTCCAGGCAGCTTTATTTGTTATGGACATGTGTGCACCTTGTAAGCTGTATATGTAATCAGGTCATAAGAGAGTAAGCATGCAAGATGTACCTAGCCTCTTTAGCACATTAGGGAGCATTATCTTTGAAGGATGTGGGGGTTTTATTGGGCAGAGTGATGATAAACTACAGTGTGGTGGAGGTGTTTGGTAACAGATCACCCTCTAGTGGATTCCCACGCCTGTGCTGTGTGCCAGTGGGATATGGAGAAGGAGAAGTTAGGGAGGAGGAGTGGGTTGCCTGGGAAGCTCCAGCAGAAAAGGAATGAAGAGCGTCCTCTAGTGGTAGGGAAACGGAACTGCTGGCATTGCTGTCTGTCTCTGAGATTTGTAATGGCAGGCCTCCAGGCCGCCACCTTATATGTCCAGTATGAATATTTGATAGAGAACCAATTGTCCAAATTCCATAGTGGGACAACAGAAATGCATTGCACTGCATCTTAAGTTATTAACTTCATTACATCAATAAAAATATAACAACATGCTGACTGATATAACACACAAGACTTGAGATGAGACTCAAGGTGCAATCTGAAAAGATGCAGGAGGGATGATGTAAAACAGAGTGCGAAAGGCCTGTTTTTTTTATCTGTCTACAGTCTGCTGCACTGACTGGTTTCTATCAGCAGAAACCAGTTTACAGAGAAGCAGCACTAGCTGTTGCTCCAGGCCAGAGCCATGACTGATCATCGTCCCTGTAGCTTCTCTCTTAGCAGCTGGGCCTGAAACACAAGCCTGTACCTGAGGGCCTGTGTCTGCTCCCCCTCTCTGCTGATCAGTTATCTGCCACTGCCAGGTTTTATTTTCAGAGGAGTGAAGAGATTGCAGGATTATAGCGCAGAGACTTTCACACCCGCAGTGTCAAATATTGTCAAATTGTGTTCATTCTCTTTTAGACAGAATTGCACTCTTGGATTCAGAAGATATTTTCACGTGAATGCGAATAAGAAATCAGCAACTAAAATAAAGAGATTTCATTGTGTGCGTTTAACCCATTCCAAATCTTTTTTGTGCTCATTTGTAGCTCTTTTCCTGTATCTGACTCATTGCATTAACACTTCTTTAAGTGTACTGTTGATGCAATTAAACAATCCAACCAACTTTATTCTTCAAACTAGCAATTATTCTATCAATGTCTGGTGTTACACTGGCTGTGATAAAGACTTTTAAATAATGTTCTTAGCTGCACATAATGGTATATGTATTAGACTGTATATGATGCTATGTTGATATATGCCGGATGAAGTTCTTTCACTTTTACTGCTCTAACAATATATTTATAGGCTGTAATTTAGGAACAAAAGGGTCAAAACTGTGCCTGTGCTTTTGATATGGCTGTGGAAAAGAGGGAGCAGTGTAAGTGTCAAAGGGGAGTAGCTTGTGCGGGGATTCACATCATGCCACTCTTTTAATAAAGATAATGACCGGAGGGGGCAAGTGCAGTTCATGGGTTCATGTTTAGTTCAGCAACACTGACTCTCACTCCAGGACCTTTGAGAAAATGTTTACGGACGTTGTGGAATTTGAACAGCAGAGACGAATATCGTTTATGGAAATTGTGGTCATTTGCTTAAATGTGGGACTTCTCAGGCTTTTCAGTATTCAAATTCATTTCCTTGGCCATTTCAGAAACACCACACAGAGAGCTCCCTCTGGAGTCAAAACACATGCTTTTTGGCTTGATTGAAAGAAAAATAATGAAATAAAATCATAAATATGATCTGATATTGCTGTATGTGATATGCAGGAGTGGAATGAGTGGATAATCTCCCAGGCTGATATATATGATAATGTGGGGTGAATGTAGTTCAGGCATACTTCAGTGATGTCACTGTGCTGCTTGCATGAACAGGAAGTTGACTGTGTCTCTCTAAGCCCAGTGGAGGACGAGGGTGCTCGGCTGGCTGGCAGGAGAAGTCAGTGTTATTTCATTTAGAGAGGACTGCCTCCTCATCTCCAGAGAGAGCAGCCTGACACCAGATTTGTTATGGCTGACAAGAACAGATGGGCGCTCCATTGTCAGGGCCCCTGTCTGTATGGTAATGTGAACTGAGTTTCACCCGCAGACCGCACGGTTGACCCGGCCGTGCCTGCAGCCTCTCCGTACCGCTGTCTGGATGACAGCAAGTCCTTCAGGTTTTGAGGAACCCTCTGTTACAGTAGTGTTTTGAAGCTGGGATCAGAGTTGTGATATTGTTTCATTTGATAGGAGTGAAAACAATTGATGCACTTTAATAACAAAAAAAATCACACATTATAACTGAAAAGGTTCATTTTGATGGAATGAAAACATAGAAGAATCAACTTTTCCATTCCCTAAAAAGTTGTTCAGTAGATGGAGCTCTAAAGCTCTTAGTCAAAAGCAATAACTGTGATTTATTTATTTATTTACTTACTTACAAATTTACTTACATATTTATTTATTTACTTTCTTACTTATATATTTTTTATTTATTTACTTTGTTCTTTGCAAATTTATTCATTTACTTATTTACTTGCATATTTATTTATTTATTTACTTGCTTACATACTTACTTATTTGTTGACTTACATACTTATTTATGTATTTATTTATTTACATATTAATTTTTTATTTACTTTCTTACTTACACATTTATTTATTTACTTATTTAATTTCTTACATATTTATATACTTACATCCATATTTATTGACCTATTTACTTACATATTTATTAAATAAACTATTATAAATAAATTATAATTAAATTATTAATAAATTAGTATAATATATAAATATTATACTAAATAAACTAATAAAACATTTTTTTTTCAATTTAAATATTTGTTTATTTACTTTCTTACGTATACATTTATTTACTTAAATACCTATTATTGCTTTATTTATTTACATATTTATGTACCTACTTACTTACATATTTATTTATTTATTTATTTATGAAAATATGTTTTCTACTGCAACCAAGGAGCCCTCTTTGGTACATGGATGTTTCTGTAAGCATACAGTCCCTTAAGTTAAATTGATTATCTTGTTTATGCTCCCTCTTGCACTCTTTTTATGGCAGAGTCAGTGTGTACAGTAAGGCAGGTTTTGGTGTGCATGTAGAAGTGACTGGGAGGTATCAGACACTGCACATGGCCGGGGCCCTTTGTGCTCACTGACTGATTTATGCTTTGAAACAAAAGCTGCTGCCAGCACTGTTATCTCAGCTCACAGCAGCCCAACAGCAATACAGAACAAACCAATCAGAGAGCAGGCCAAGAATCTCACTTCTGCTCAACCTCTGTTGTAAATTAGATCAAGATGTAAATTTGATTTTGTCAGAAGATTACGGGGCCTAAATTAATGGGTGTGTTGGTTACTGAATTGATTGTTGTAATGAATCCCTAGAGAGCTGAGAAGAGGATTTTGTCAATGACATTTGTAGTACATACATAAGCCTGTTATGTCATTTTCTTTCTTTCCTCCTTTGCTTCTGCTTGGCCACTCCAGGCTGAAAAAAACTTTACATTTACATTTGTCCTCAGTTTGTGCCATCAATGGCTGGATTGTTGGTCTGCATGGCATAACCAACCCAACCAGTCTTTGCCAGTGTCCAACCTCTAGTGAAGCTTCTTCCCTTTTGTGAACTTTTGACCTCTGGGTGATGTTCTGGTCACTTCATGACCTGTCTGAACTCTGTCTGTGGCTGCATTATTGACCTCTACTCCTATAGCAACAACTCAGGCCAAATAAAGTCTCCTCAGATAGGAAAAGACGATTTAGCTTGACAGGAAAGTAATATTTATTAGTTATATATTTTTATTTTTTAATCACCCCTGTTATAAAATGGACACATCAATATCTAAACATATTGCAAAATTTGCATAGAGGATATATAAAGGTAAATGTGTTTTATTTATTCTGTTTATGTCTCTTTCATTCATTTTGCTGTTGTTTCATATCACAATGACACACAATTTGTCTTATTTACATGAGGATCAATAAGATAATGTGTTAAATAGCTGCTACACCATCTCTTCCACTCCTCTGCTCTCTCTCTCTCTTCCCGCATGTTAATGAATTGGAAACTTAAACATGATTGCAGATGCAAACATCCTACGTACATCACTGCCATGTGGGTTCAAAAGTTCATAGCTCTTCCAGAAGGTTTTTGTGCTATATGTGAAGCTAAAATTGCTCCTTTTATCCAAAGATCTGCTTATGACACCTTTATTTTAACAGTTTAATTCATATTCAGTATGTTTTCTTTGCTTTGTTTTTGTTTCTAAGCCTTCTTCAATTTTATATTTAATTGTGTATTTAAAAACACTCCAGCAGTCAGGTCATATGCAGAAGTGAAAGTCCTTAATGGGGCAGTATGTGTACAACAGGCAGAAGAGGAAGTCCCAATCTAGAGTGTCTAATCTTCCTCGTAGCCTGTCAGTATCAAAGAAAAATGGCAAAACAATTCAATGCTGTGGGTTCATGGAGAGGTTAGCCTACCCAGGTACCGTCAGCTTTTGCACCCCCCACCCTCCTCCCCTTCCCCATCTTGCAAATGAGAATTTGATTTTTCTCTCCACTGGATTCCATTTCTGGAGATTGATGAAGTTTCAATGCAAGGCCCAGGTGGCCTGATGCTTTCTTAGGGAAATAAATGAAGAGCATAGAGGTGTGCAAGCCTGTACACACACCGGAAAAGGCATTCTGCTCCAGTGTCTTCACAGTGTCTATGCCATGTTGGCAGTCACTACAGTTGTTGTTTTATGGTTTTGAGTTAAAGACTCTTTCAAGCAGTATTTAATCATGTACCACCAGTTATGTGCCATGTTACAGCATGCTCCATTGTGAAGCAATAATGTAAATTATTTAATTTTATAAATTATTTAAATGACTATATATATATATATATATATATATATATATATATATACATATATATATATATATATATATATATATATATACAGTAAATATGTCAGTGTTAAATCAACACTATTAGAGTCAAATTAACACTGAGGGTGTCAAAATGTAACACTCCCAGTGTTAATTTAACTCTAATAGTGTTGATTTAACACTGGCAGATTTACTGTATATATATATATTTATGTAAAATTACAATTTTGAAATTTAGACTAAGAATTATCTTCTTTTACAGAATAAATATATATCTAAATATTTAAATAATAATCTATTATTATACATATATATTATTAGATTTTACGTTCTTCACAGTAGGCACCTCTGGCTTAGATGCAGCTTTCTTTCTCAGTCAGCTTTATGAGGTAGTCACCTGGAATGGCTTTCAGTTAACAGCTGTCTTGTCAAGAGTTCATAACTTGCATTTCTTGCCTCTTAATGTGTTTGAGACATTAGTTGTGTGTCTACTGTGAGGAATCTTACTACATGATTCCTTATGTGTTTCTTCAGAGTCTAGATTACTTCACTATTAATTTACAATGTAGGAAAAAAAGAAAAAAAGAAAAACGTTACATATGTTCTATTTTTTATGTGCAGTTAGTTTTTTTTTGTTGAACTATGGATATATAAACGTTATGTGTGTGTGTGTGTGTGTGGGGGGGTGTTAGAAACATGTATTTATATGGTGTTTTTTAATATCATACTGTGTCCAGTCACACTCTCTACAGAAATCACAGTAGTACTCCTCACATGATTGTAGGGTTATTGCAGGTTATTCAAATATGGATGCTTGTTTTATTTAGACTTAACAGCTCGATCAGAGGAAGATCAAGGCCTAAGCCTCTGTAAAAAGACAGATGTTATTAAGCACTGCAGTGTGTGATTAGCCCTATGACTGGGAGGACTGGGCCAGGACAAGTGAGAGAGGCCAAGGTGAAAAAGTGATGAGGCTTTACAGAGGAGTGATCCCTCATGCTGGGATAGCTGCTGGCTGCTGTCCATGACCAAGCAGAGCCAATACAAACACTGCACTGGGACGTCTCCTGTCCTCCTTCATTTCCACACAGAACTGCAACTGCAGGAAAACTCGCTGCAAGATTTGAGCTGGATAAGATACATAAACCCAAATATAAAGAGTGCAGTGTAGCAGTGACTGAACAAATCTCTTCATTAATTTGTGTTTAAAGCATTAAAAACTTTCACATTTGTCACATTTGTTTTTTTCACTTAGTGGTGACATTTCATGTGATAATATTTTAGATTTTTAACTAAGCAGTATTCTGAAAACAGACTTATTTAAAAAAATATGTTATAGACATTTCTTTTCTGCCTTTTAAGCTAAGAAGTATGTATTAATTTAGAGATAAATATACTATAACTATATTAGATCAAATCTAAGCTGTGCTGTAAAGGACCTGTAAGTAAACTAGGATGTTTAGTAGTTAATCTTATTTGTTGAAAGGTGTCAATTAGGAGGATTCTGCATCCTGCAATTAGTGAGTCACTGAAAGGTTTTATCTGTCAGTTAAAACTGAGAGAAAATCCTTTTAATTAATTAATAGAGCAACTGGATAAAATGTACTGAGCGTTCAAACCGAAAACCATCATATTCAGCCTGTTAAAAACAAAACAGTCAAACAAACAAAACAAAAAATGAGATAAAATGCCATGAATAAAGATAGGCCTTGTATACAAATTATCATTAACTCAGTCACTTATTTACAATAATGAAATACGTGTGTGTGTGTGTGTGTGTGTGTGTGTGTGTGTGTGTGTATACACACAACACAATATACACTAGATTTATATAATATATATTGTTAGAAATGATCATTGTTATTATTGGCATTATTTTATCATGTATTTACAGTGCATTTATTGCAAAGAGAAACTTTTTAAATGACACATATTTACAGTGCACAGATTAACCTGTGGATATTGATTGTACTTAAACATTAACACATTTAAATTAGATGTACTATGTAAATAGCCTATGTCTGGATTAGGGGTAGCTCTACAGACTCTGAGACATGGCAAGAAATTAGCGAGTAAATTAATATTTAGTTCTACATTTTCAGTTAAGCGTTTTTCCCGCGAAATCTGCGTTTGAAATTTTAAAGCAATAATAACTTGACAGCTGCTGGCCTCTAGTCATTTAGAATCAATTAAAATATGAAAGCAACGAATCATATTTATTTTATAATGTAAATAATATTTGTTATATTATATTTTTATATTAGGCGTGTACTACTGTTCCATTCCTCTTTAAAAATAATAGTTTTTTATTGTTTAATTTCAATAAATTACATCACTGTATTATAAAGACATAATGCTGATATAATACTGTTATTATTGTTAATGCTATACTGCAGTAATAGTCACAGTATTGACAGTCTGCTGGCTTTTAAGATTTAAGGGTTTCTGTTCATGCTCAGAGCTTTGACTGTCTTCTTCAGATGTTAAACACACACACACACACACACACACACACACACACACACACACACACACACACACTTAAACTGCAGGATTATCCTACCTCTGTGATGTCTTCTTAACTTAATCCCAAAATGACCTGTTCTAAGTCATTCCTAAATACATTTAAATGAATACAATTACACTGAATGTAGCTTCAGTTCGTGTATGTTATATTAATTATATTTTATTAATAAATAAACATGTGGCAAAGTTTCCCCAAATTATAGATTTTTGTTGCTATAAAAATAATAAATATACGTGACGATCTGGCCAGTAGAGGGCGCTAGGGCGCTGCCATCCATTTTAGAAATGCTTTTAAATTTTCATTTTTTAAATAATCAGTATCTGCATATTTTAAGTCAGTTTGTGCCCAAAATGCACAGTAAGGTTATACTGTATATCAAATATTTGGGGGGGAAATGAGCTTCCTGGCTCATTCTCTCTCTCTTCTGAGGTGACAGGAATATCACCCAGTCAGAGAATCAGCAGCCAATCACTGACCTGCTGACGTAAGACAAGGGCATAGCAACAACAAAAAAAAAGCCAATCAACGTCCTCGAATATGACTCAATTTATGGCCATCAGCAAAAGTCCATCAGTGGTTTTAGGAAGGTCTGACGTTATTGATGTAATACGTGTAGAAATGCTAATATTTAGTCTTAATAGTGTTTTTGCTCATTTTATTGTAGATGTTAGTGAAGCAGACTCAGTTGGTAATCTAATGATACATACTGTACTTTCTGTCTACACATTTACATGTAATGACAATTTTCATTAACTATTAGTCTTTAATGACAATGGATTTAATTTAAATGGACTAAAGTGGGTTGTTAAAGTGGACTGGACTGTAGACTGACTGGAGTGTTGACTGGACTGTGGACTTGACTGTTGAATGTACTGTACTGGGGTTTTGAATGGACTGTTGACTGGTCTGGGTGTTGACTGGACATTTGAACCCAACATTTCCAGGCAGCATATCATACATTGCTTATATGCACATTTGGTGAATAATGGATATTTTGCAATCAAAGCACATCAAGCCTTGTTGATGTGGAAAATGGAAGGAAGATTACCTCTCATTGTAGCTTTCATGCAAGCATCTCTCTCCTGCAGTATTGCTTTATTTCTCTGCACTGCTGATGCACAGGGGCCACTGCCTGGTCTTTAATGAGGAAAAATGTGTCAATTTGCTCTTTGCTGTATGCAGTTGGAGTATTGGAGTGTATGTGAAAGGGGTGGGGGTGGGGGGGTTAAGGATGCCCTGAGTGGATTCTTTCTCCTAATCAAGTGCAGCGTGTGAGAGTGCGGCTATTTCTCTCTCTCTCTCTCTCTCTCTCTCTCTCTCTCTCTCTCTCTCTCTCTCTCTCTCTCTGTCTCTCTCTCTCTCTCTCTCTCTCTCTCCCTCTCTCCCTGATCAGCATTCCTCCCCAGCCTCGGCCTCGGCCCCCAGGGGACCCCAATGCCTTCTGTTTCACCTCATCGTCAGGGTTCAACCTCAGGTCAGCCACCGGCTCCATGCTCGCCTCGATCGCGGATACACCACCACACACACCTCACAGTCCACACTGTGACTTTTATTATAGTACAACACAGCCTAATATAGCTAAAATAAGCACATGAAATAAAACGTCCTGCTTAATCAGATAATTAACTGCTACTTTAAAAAAATCAGAATACCCTAAAAGTTTATTTGTATTCAAATTTAATTCAAAATGCTAAACTGTCATGATTTTATATTTACTACATAAAATAACATTTCAAACTTTTGTTTGATTTAATATTGATAAGTCTGTCTTATAGCTAAAAAAAACCCTCAAATTATTTAAATATTTCATCAGTTTGGGTAATTTACTATTCAAACAGCATCAAAATAAAAAATAATTGAAATGTCAGTTTATTTGTAATGAATATAAAAATATGATAAAATTTTTTATGTTTACCTTTTAAATTAAATTATGAACATATTAACTTTTTCCACAATTTATTTTTTGGAGAAAATATGCAGTCATCATAAGTACATTTTCACCACATGCAGTTGGGACAAATTTAACAAATTCTAAATATTTTGAAAGATTATTATTATTATTATTATTATTATTATTATTATTGATTAATTTTTAAAATAATTATATGAATCCCATCAGCTGCTTTATGTGCATCTGAAACACGTCGCAACAGTTTGGCTTTCTTCTATTTTTCCTTTCTGTAATTTAGCTATTTTAGTTTTTAACTCGATTTTAGTTGATGTAAACATTTGATTCATATAGCCTACATCCACGTTTAAAATATGTACATTTAAAGCACAATTTGTCAGATCTGTCCTTGTAACAGGCAAGATATCGATTCTCTGTTCACAGCTGTAAGCAAAAGTTTGGACACCTCCGGTGAGGTGAAAATTAGTTAAAACTTCCTCTTCAATGTATAAAAACAAAGGTGTTGTTTATTTGCAAAATTTAGAATATGGAAAACTAAAATTTATTTTAGCACAGTTATGATTACTTTCCCAATATGTTAAAGTGAGATTATTTACTTATTTTTCGTTTAGAAAATCCATAAAATATGTATGAATGCAAGACGTTTTATATCAATTTAGAAGCTGCTAGACGACTTAGACATACTTTACACATGTTAAATTTGATAAAATGATTCTAAACACAAACCTTCCCGTTTCAAACTTTCCTCATTATTCTAAATGTTTGACAGTATTAATCTTTATTTTATATCATTTTTATTGTAGTCACAAAACCTCAAAGTGCTTCACAAATGGAGATCAGTAAAGATAAATATAGCAAAGTGTATGCCAAACTACCAAAAATAAGATATAATCAAAAATGCTAGAAGTATGATAAAACTAGTAAATTTTTAATATTGCCTTAAATGTTATACCAGATTTTAGGAGCTGTACATGGAAAATGAGCTTCCAGAGACAGCTCTAAGTGCTCCTATAGGAGGAGTCTTTATATATTAAAATGATGATGGACAATAAGTTTAAAGTAATACAGGAATGCAATAGTGGCATGATTTGGAAATTTTTCTAAATGGAGTTAAAGGTTTTTCAAGATGGTGGGCAGGGACACAATATAAGTATTCAATAGAACAAAGACCAGACCACCCAAGAAGCCCCTCAGGCTCTGGCTTGCTTTCTGATCAGGTATTTCTCCTGGTCTCCCTGCTCTGTTCTTATTGAGTAAATCCCCTGCTGAGCTTTCCAATAATCTGACAGCATTACAACCTGCACAATCACAACAATAACACCATCTCAGATGTTTCACTGAAAAGCTATCACTCTAAACCTATGGAGAATTCAACCATTGCTAGTTTGTGCCATTTTCTATTGACTGTTGTTAGTAGTGTCTCAGTGCCAAGCCATTAATACTGAGGCCCATCTCTTTTCATTCACTATGTCATAATATGTTTGTACCACATTGTAGTGTCATATTTGCCATGTAATCTATGTCCCAAACATACACTTTCTTTGATTCAAAGCAACCTCCTGATTGACTTGTAGCCAAACTAAAGTGGAATATAATGGTAGAGCATATTAACTCCCTCAGGTCACAATAACATCAATCACATTTTTATAGCTGGATCAACCGCTGAGCTCATAACACCTTGCTGAGAGCATAATAATAAGTAGGCTAAGGTGAGGGAGTGCTGTCAAATTTACAGCTTCAGGTTTGCTCAGTTAATGCAGCACTGAACTGGTCCAAATAACCTTTATTTGATTTGTTAGAATTATGTATTAAAGTAAAAAAATGTATAACAAATGTACCCTTCTTACTTATCTCATCTGGCTTCAATACTACTGTTTGACCTTCATTTTCCAAATGCAGATGTGCAAAATGAGTTCCTAAAGAACTGAGACATATGAAGGCCAAGTACAGTACAGTGCAAAATGTCATAGGCCACCTGGAAAAATGTTTAAAGCATTTGGGCAGTAACCGTTGTTATCCTGTGTTAATCTGCAATTTATTGGCATATCAGCTTCTATCAACAATGACAAAAAACAACATAAAAATGCACATATCACATATAAATAAAAAAATCACATATTTATTGTAGTTTGTTTATTTTGTTGTTGCTATCTTATTATTTTGAGATATGACAAATATGAAATAACTTGCAAAACGTGCTGCGGTTAAATGATGTTTTGTTATAATAACAACAGCAGCAGTAATAATAATAATAATAATAATAATAATAATAATAATATAACAATTATTATTATTATTATTATTATTATTATTATTATTAAGAGTCACTGAAATTAAGATTAAAATGTCACATATAAAAGCAATAAACATTTAAAGAAAGTATTAATATGCCATAGAAGCCATACCATTTTATTCAGTGCTCTGCACACATGCTGTTCACTTTCTATATCCCCTAATTCAGGGATTCAAGACATTTTTTATCCAGGACTCCATTTCAGTTAGACACATTTAGCAAAAATATACAGTACCAGTCAAAGTTTGGATACATCTTTTCATGCAATATTTTTATTTTACAAAGTATTCCTGCATTATAAATAAATACTGAAGGCATTCCGACTATGAAGGAACACATAAGGAATCATGTACTAAACTTAAAAGTGTTAAATAAACCAAAACATGTTTTAGATTTTACTTCAAAGTAGACACACAACTGATGTCTCAAACAGATTAAGAGGTAATAAATGCAAGTCATGAACTCTTGACAAGGCACAGTTAACTGAAAGCCATTCCAGGTGACTACCTCTTAAAGCTGACTGAGAAAATGCCAAGAGAGCTGGCATCTAAGCAAGAGGTGCCATACTGTGAAGAATGTAAATTATAAACATATTCTGGTTTGTTTACTTGTTTGTTTACTAAATAATTACAGATGTATTTATTCATTTGATGACTTTAGTATTAATCTACAATGCAGATCATTTTTAAATAATGACACACCACTGAATGTCCAGAAGATGTGTCCAAATTTTTGACTGGTACTGTATATATTTTATATTTCAAATATTTGTAAATGCTACTTATCTAGTTAACATGTTCAATTACACTTTAATAAAGATTATAGGCTACTGACTATAAAAAAAACATTGAAGATTTTGTTTTGAATGTAATGCTCTCCATCACATCATTAAAAAAGACATAAGTAGGCCTCTGGCTGTACATCACATATGCCTTGAGGTCTCAGGACTCTGAGAACTATTTTGTTAAAATTTTTCTTCATGTACTAAAATGATATTTTTCCACATTTGTCACATCATATTGCACTTGTTTATATGTTTCTATATTTTATTACTGACATTGCTGCATGTGTGGTAAAGATACTTCTATGTGCAAAAGTCCCTGCCATACTAAACGTGTAACATTTAGAGTTTATTTGATGGTGACTATAATACTGGGCTGCCTCAGGCTGGTTTGGAATGGTTAATACTGTCAGACATAATGTTGCGATTTCTCACAGTCGTGTTTATTCTAATGTTGTCCAAGCAAACAAATGCTAACTGCCCAGATAAACACACCAGCTTTAAAAATACTTTAACATTGACATTTGCTCAGCACTGTGTCTTGGGGTTAAATGGTCAGCCACTGGTCAGTGCTTGAGTCAGTGGTGGAGCTGCTCGAGTGGCATTGCCAGCTGCTGTGTTGCTGCTGTGGCACTGATGAACGCCGGCTTGCTTGGCCCACTCCAAGCCTCACTCCCACCAATCTTGGGCTGCCAGGACACAGCGGTGGTGCCATGCATCACCACGCTGTCTCTGGCAGCAACAGAGAGCGCCCGGGGGAAAGTCATTAGCTTTGTCTCACTCTCTCTCTCTCTCTGTCTCTCTCTCTCGTCTCACTCTCCTCTCCTTCTCAGTGAGCAGCTCTTGTGTGTAAATGAACAAACAAACATTCAAACAAGAGTGAATTTAGTGTCACACTGGAAATCCTCCTTGTTACATTCTTTAATAACTCTCTATATCTCTTATTAAATTGTCTAGTTGTTCACTGTTTGTTTGAACCAAATCTCATTTAATCTGAGATTAAGTAAGATATCTGAGCTAATCTGAGAGTGCCTGTCTGTTACTTAAAAGGCCACTGATAGCCATCACTGAAATGACTGTAATTTACTGGGATGTGGATTTATTTTCCAATAATTGAATTGGGAAAACATTCAGGCCTTTGGTGCTGTACAGGGTTGCTGAGAGCCAGGCTGATGTAAAATGCTGAAATATTCATAGACACCCTGAGCACATTTAAATGGAAATGATTAGCATGATGCTAATTAAAAGAGAGGGCTGCTATGGTAGGAAATTACAAAAGCACATTCTGAATAATTAAAAAAAAATGCATTTTATAGTTAAAATGAAAATATGAGACACCAGGATGGATTTCAGTTTGCAAATTTTATGAACAGCTTGAGGAAAAACATGGTTTTTGTGTTTAAGAAGGTTTTTAGAAAGTTTGGTGTTTATGTTTGGTGTTTTTGTTTATGCTTCTGTTGAGGAAAACGTGGGTGGTGTTTATCTTTAAAAATGACTTTTTTAAGGCTGGCATTTTTGTGTTTCTGCCGAAAAACACGAACACTGGCTTGTGTGTTTTTTCAAGAGGAGGTTTTAGAAAAACACCCCTCTCTGAAAGTCTGCTTAGGCCGTTTCTTTGTTGTCCTGTACTTGCAAAAAGTGCCTGTTCTGATTGGTTTGTGAAGACAAGATGGCTGCAGTTGGGTACTGTATTTGCACCAATCCACACCATCCTTGCATGGGTGGGACCTGGAATAGAACTGTCTTTTTTTTTTACTTTTTTTGTTGGTCTGAAGGTGAAATTTTAGGTTACACTGCTACCCTGTGGAAGAAAAATGGAATATAGTAGCTTTCCACAGTCACTCCTTTCCCTGCAACCAAAGGCAGGTAGATCATATATGACTTCTACTGAATTCATTCAGCTATTGCTCAGGAAGCAAAGGACCACTGTAAGCTCACATCACACTGGGCTCCATCATGTGTCAGCGTCCGCTTGAAGATGAGAAGGGTCCTCGGTGTCAGCTCATTTTTAGCCATTCTCACCTTTCCTCTGTTTATTCTACTTCCTCTGAACTATTATAACAGAACTCGACCTCTTAGATAAATGAAGAGAAGGGGGAGGAGATGGATGAGGGGATTAAAAGGTGTCGGAACGAAGGAGCATGAGGAGAAAAATGAACAGAGTGGTAAATGGATGGTCCAGTGGACTGAGGGCTCTTTTCAGTGTTGATATATCAAGCTGGACCTGACAAACAGCATGTAGTGCAGTCGTATTTATGACGGCATACGTGTTGCTGTGTGTGACTGTTGTGAGTGTGTAAAGGTCAGGGAACTTCCTACTCATATGTCAGGTGAAGGTGTTTATCATAAGACTCTGTGGTGGTGTCAAGTCAGGGCAGGGCTTTCAGTTGTTGCGTCAGTATTTAGTTTGATGACTTAGAAGACAGCTCGTCACCACCACATGCTCATTGGGTTGATGTAAGCTTTACTTCACAAGAATCAGTCATGGTGATGTTATGAAGTTAAAGGGGAGTCCTGCCAATTTTTCAGAAGCTTAGCATCAATCAGTTGTTGAGATGTAAACCAAGTCTTTAGGAAATGAGGCAGAGATGGATTATAATTGACTTATTTATTTACTCCACTTAGACATACATTCTTGCAACTGTTACATTGGACAACCTTTACAGGAAGTTGAAATAATTCTATTCAATCTCACGAATTGTAATAATTGTAAGGGTCTTTGTTGAGTTGTGGTGTAACGTTGATTTTCCATTTGAAAACAAACTGGAGCACAAGTTTTTAGTTAAACAAAAATGTGTATTAGCATCAGGGTCAGCATCCTGGTTTTAGACTACCAGACAGAGTTTAGCTCCAACCTTAAGCTCCAACACACCTGATCCAGGTAATTAAGGCTGTCAAGGTAGCTTATTCAGGTGTGGAACTCATCAAGATGGTATATCTCTTGGACCTGGTTTGGGGAACCCAGTTTACATGTTTTACTCAAGGAAAGGTGTGAAGATATATATTCTTTGTGGTAAAATCAGAACATAAACTACAAATACAAAAACTGTGCAATAACATTAATTTTGTTCACTTTTTAAACACCACACTCGTCGTTGTGGTGGTGCAACAGCACTAATGGTTTAGCATCTTATTACTTTATAGCATCCTTTTGTTGACTAAAGCATTGCTGGTTTGTATTTAGACAAAAAATGTTTGCATTTCTAGTGACCTCTAGTGGATTTTTTTACATTAGCATACCTCTACCGATTGGTAGAGATGGCACAATTACATTGTGTTAAGTTCAAGTTCTTCTTCAACAAGATATAGTGACTCAAATGTGCTCTACCAAATAGTTAAGCAGAATGTTAGAGTTAAATCCCTCCTTTGAAACCTCTGAGAAAAGCCATTGTGGCAGCAAAAATGATCTGGTGAAGTCAGAGACCTGGTGAAGTCACAATCACCTTCACCTGAGACAGCTCGCGCAGATAACGAGCCCACGCAACAGGTGAACCTGTAAACTGTAATGCAGATCTGCGATAACCAGGCAAGATTCCTCGGCTCTCTAAAGTCGCCCGTATATACAAGGTCAGTTTTAGTGCCGCTAAACCACACAAGGTCAGCATGCTAGCATGTAACAAGGACATAACACAGGTCTAAATCTAGACTTTAATTTTTAGGCTAAAGCAAAAGTCTTGTTTTCATATTTTTGTTACAATATTTTGATGCTTTTCAAAGATTTGGCCATTTTTTTGTTTCACAGTGTACATCAAGTCTTGGCTACAAGCTAGACTTTATCTGTCACAGCCCTTCAGCAACTCACCCCTACAAAGCTTCCCAAAATGCCCTGCATGATCACATGACGCAGAGGACCAATCACAGGACATTTTAGCGCTCCGCCTCTCTGGAGTTCTAATCTGTTTCACTTGTTGCTCATTAAGGGCACTTATATAAACTGCTTCCTCTGCAATATTGTTTCTGTTTATCACTTCATAAGCTCTGCTGTTTTTACTCTGATTGCTTCTGTGTTACCTCTGGCCTGTATTTTTGGTCTTTAGATTTGCCCCATTCTGGCATGTTTGTTCATCAGTCTCTTGGTTTAGGATCTTTAATTTGTCTACGTTGCTCTTTGCCCTTTTGTACCTTTGCCCACTATTTCTGTGTATGAATCTCTACTGAATCAGTTACTGAATTTTTATCTGCACTTTAGATTAGATTCAACTTTTTGATGCAGGAACATGTGCCAGAAGCGGTGGCAGCCATATGCACAGGGCCAAGGGAGCAGTTGGGGGTTAGGTGCCTTGCTCAAGGGCACATCAGCCATGACCTGCCCAGGATTGAACTGGAGAACCTTCCGGTCACAAGACCAGATCCTTAACCACCAGGCCATGGCTGCCCACTTGTCTGCCTACTTTCTGTTAACATGATATCTTTTTTAATGAAAGAGAAAAGGTGGGCATTCTTTTTGTGCTTCAATGCCCTCATGTGTCCTGCAATTTTAATCGTTTTTTTTTATCTGGTCATCTTTGTAATTAAAATAATAATAATAATACACCCAGGGGCGTAGCACCAAATTCTGGGCCCTATGCAAAAGCAATGCCCAGGGCCCCACCCCCTATTATTAAGTATTATTTTCTTTAATATTTAAAGGAAAATAAAATTCCAGACTCCTCAAGGGCCCTCTCCACACTTGGGACCCTGGTAACTCAGTGCCACTTTCCCCCCCACTACGACGCCCCTGAATATACCCAATAGCCTAACAATAAAACTTGTTTATTTAAAACTTGCAAAAAGAAAGATTTGTCCAAAAAAGATTTGTCCATAGTACCGCATCACAATGTTGACCACTGTAAAATCAGAGCAATTAAAATTCTTTCACCACCACAGCCCTAAACTTGGGGTACTGAGCTGAACTAAAAGTATTAAGTGATAGAAATATTCAAGTAACATATTTTTTTAAGTACAGAAACAAAACTTTGTTACTTACTTTACACATTAAAATGTTAGCTTGATTAGGTCTGAATTAATTTTCTTTTTTTGTGAAGTTTTGTTCATCAAAGCCACACTTCCTATAATGTGGCTGGAACGTGGATATTTTGTAATGGTTATTTAAAATAGTTTGCATTGTTCTGTCATCATACATCACATTTTGTTGTCTGTCACAAGAGAAAGTCCTCGTATGTTTGATCAATTAAAAATTAATTGTGAAAAGGTTTGAAAATGTAAACTCTTCAAGACTGTGGTGTAGGGTACTCCATTCATGAAGCCACATGTCACGATGACAGCACATCTGCATAGTTTTAGCTTAACAGTTACTCATAGACTGACCTCACTTCAAAGAGTATAGTATCCAATGTCATCAGTGAACTATAAGGCATCTGCAGATGTATAAATGGGTTTTAAATAAGTCTGGTGCTCTGCTTAGAGGCCCACCTGTCTCCAACATAACTCTGTGGCTGGTGGGGGCTCAAAGCTGATGAAAAGTGAAGACGGGGAATTTCAGTATTGTTTTCCTTCTTGTGCTACTTGGCATCAGAAAACAGGGCTTATGTTATAAACGTGTCTAAGAGCTAAGATAGATTTTAATCTGCTATAGCAATGAGGCTGAAAACATAAATGAGTGAAATACAAATATACAGAGTCAGATATGAATGTGAGTCATATTGAATACTGGAAGACACCTGCCATACAGATGTTTCGTAGTCCCTAAAGCTATGTTTAGATTGCCCAAATCAGATTTTTGGCCTATTTAACCATATGAAATCTGATTTTTGCTAATTTGATCCAATGAAACCACATTTGGAGGTAGTTTGTAGTCTGACTACAAACAGATTTGCACAGATCCGTCTCAGTCAGGAGGCTATGGCCGCTCAAATCGGATTTCTAAGTGTCTGCAATCAAATCCAGAGTGACAGAAGTGCGTCCAAGGTTGCCAGGTCTTGAAAAACTCCAGACCACTGTCTGACAGAAACAGTCATACACAAGCTTAAAACTAACCCAAAATCTAATTGAATCTATAATCTAATCACAGACATCTGACGAAGATATAATTGCTTTTTACTACTCTTAGATCTGACTTTGTCATTCATTTCCTACATAACTCTGCTCTAATCTATATTTTCAGATCCTCCACTGAATCATTTAATATTAGAAAGTCTACCAAGGCATCTCAAGCTCTATTTTGTTTACTGTGTTGCTATAAAAAGTTTTCTTGGTCATGGTACACTTTTAAAACATCCAAAAACTATGAACCTGGCAACCCTTACGCCACGTCAAAGGGCCTTACTAGCCTGCAACTGTAGCTACGCTAATGCTAATGTTAGCAGTCCCAAAAGGCACATTAGAGACTCGATTCAGTGAAATGAGGCTGAAATTAGATACTGAAAGGACATACAGTTTTAATTGGCCATGTTCGTGTTTGTAACCTATTAGCCAGTAAAGTTTGCTAAGCTGACGTTAGCTAAACGTTAACTAGCTAGGCTTCAGATTCAAATGGCAGATTACAGATTTCAGGCAGAAATGACGAAGTTCAGCTAAATAATCCTTTAAAAAATGGTTCAATAAAGCACCAAAAAGGGCTCCTTTGTTATAAGCTTGACATTGTAAGAACAACAGAACCCTTTTATGAGGCTATGTAGAACCATAAACAGAAGAGGTTCTGTATAGAACCATCTACAGCACATTCCTCATCACTCTGAAGAACCCTTTCACCATGCAAATACTTTGCAAAAACCTTTCAGGAATTGTGGTGGAAATGTGCTATTCTTGGTTATTTTAGTTTAAAATCTAAAGAACCCTGTAACTATGGAAAGGACCTTTTGGGTTCTTTGAGTATTTCTTGTTGTATATAGAACCCTTTTCTTTACTAAAGAGCCCTTGAGGAACCAAATTGTTTATCATCAGTGGAAAATGCCATTTAAAGGCTGTATTTGAGTGCGAAGATTAAAAACAAAGAAACTGCACCACAGCAGAGCTTCACACTGAAGCTATTGATGCTTTTAGGACTCAGAGACTCAAAGAAGTTTGGATACACTAAAATAACACATCCTAGATGTCAATGAATAAATTATTCCAGTTGAAAATCTTTATTTATTACATAGTGGAATGCATTAACAACAAATTAACAAAAATGATCAATGTAAATCAAAATTATTACCCCTTGGAGGTCTGGATTTGGAATCATACTCAAAATCTCATACCACCCTCATGGAGTCTGTTTCTGACAGTTTGAGCAGAAACATGGATATTAGTGGTCTGCTGGAGGTCATTTTGCAGGGCTCTGGCTCTGCTCCTCCTGTTCCTCCTTGCACAAAGGAGGAGGTAGCGGTCCTGCTGCTGGGTTGTTGCCCTCCTACGGCCCCCTCCATGTCTCCTGGTGTACTGGCCTGTCTCCTGGTATCTGCTCCATGCTCTGGACACTGTGCTGACAGACACAGCAAACCTTCTTGCCACAGCTCACATTGATGTGCCATCCTGGCTGAGCTGCACTATCTGAGCAACTTCTGTGGGTTGTAGACATCACCTCTATCAAGTGACCAAAACATCAGCCAGAAAGGATGAGAACAGAGAAAAGGTCTGTGGTCACCACCTGCAGAACCACTCCTGAATAGGGGTTGTCTTGCTAATTGCCTCTCATTTCTACCTGTTGTATGTTCCATTTGCACAACAGCAGGTAAAACTGATTCACAGTCAGTGTTGCTTCCTAACTGGACAGGTTGGTTTCACAGAAGTGTGGTTGACTTGGAGTTACATTGTGTTGTTTAAGTGTTCCCTTTATTTTTTTGAGCAGTGTATATTCAGGTGTAATCACTGTCTCTGCTGCATTGATGCTCTGGCCTGCAGTACAGAACCTGTATCATATTGATCTGTAATTTTCTGCTGTAAAGTTCTAGACAAGAGATGTGTTAATTCTGTGTGACCTTCAGCTTTGTCTTTTTTCTCTCATACAGATTTTGAAGATATCCCCATAGTGGCGGCACAAGATCTGAGTAACATCCTAAAGCAAGGCTACCTGGAGAAGAAAAGACGAGGTAGGGATTTAAAAACAAATCACGACTGGGGAATGATCTACAGCCTCTGAAAGTGCTGTGCTTATCATAATTGATCTTTTTATTTTTTTCAAGATCACAGTTTCTTCAGCATGGAGTGGCAGAAAAGATGGTGTGTCTTGAATAACACCATATTCTACTACTTTGGTAGTGAAAAAGGTCAGTCCATTTGATCAGCACAAGAAGAAGCAAACAGTTGCACTGTTTTGTGTACTTTTTGGATGGATATGAATGACTGCAGAGTTTTTTTGTTGTTATTTCTTTGTAATTCCAGATAAGCAGCAGAAGGGCTCATTTTATATCAATGGCTATAGTGCTGAACTTGCACCCAGCTTACGCAAAGACTCCAAGAAAAACTGCTGCTTTGAGATGACTGCTCCCGGAAGACGTCCTTACCAGGTCTTCTCTCTCACACACACCATCTTGACTCATTGCTGTGGTTGCTGAGAGTCGTGTTTGTATTGTTACAATGAAGAATGCTTGTTTTCACTGAGCATAGCACCCAACTCAGAGATGATGGCTTTTCCCTGCAGTTCACTGCTAGCAGTCCTCGTGAGGCCAGGGAATGGGTGGACCAGATCAATTTCGTCTTAAAGGGTAGGTATCATATGGTACTTCATGTGGTGCTGTAGAATCCTGTCTGTATATTAAATGTTTTAACATGCATACTAAATCACTGCTGATGCTTAATTTAAAGCCTAACTATATAAAGACCTCATGATATATGCATAAGCACTGCATAATGTATTTCAAAAGCATCACTTCTTTTGTAAACAGGTTTTTTTATGAAGTAAATGACATTATAACGACAAAATGGGCCTTAAACGAATGTAATGGACATTTAAACCATTCATTACCATTCAGAACATAGGCGGTAGAGGTTAAGAACACTATATATCAGTTCTATTAATGTTCTATTAAAGATGTAATGCCCTTCATGCAATATTCTATCAATAAAAATCTATTCTTCTTTCTTTTACATTTTGTAGTCTTCACTTGGTGTTATTCATGTAGAGGAACCTTGGTTTTTGTCATTAATTGTTCTAAAGTGCCTGATGATAACCGAAACAAACGGTAACTGAAGGCCCAGTATGTAATATTTCGGGTTATCTTTAAGCAGAATTTAATATAATCACTAATAAAAATGATTAAAAACACATCTAATCATTATAAACTTAGAAGTTGTTTGATTATTTTACCTTAGAATAAGCTGTTTATATCTACATTGGTCGCGGGTCGAACACCGACTGAAGCCGCCATGTTGCATCGCCATGTTTCTACGGTAGTTCGAAAAGGACAAACGACGCTAGCAAAAACCGTTTGTGTTGTAATGACTAATTGGCCACTCAAATTCGATGGCGCTGTAGCTTTGTTTTACTGTTGGATGACATAAAACAGGAGAAGAAGAAGAAATAAACATATACCTCAATAAGAAGAAATACACGGAGGAGCAGCAAGAATAAAGGTTTTTTGGTTTATTTGTTAAGATGGCAGAACATTCTTATGCTCGTCAAGAAGAGAAAACATAACTTCAATCGTCAAAGAAAAGAAAACATGATGAAACTTAGCTTCATATTCGTGTGTGCAGTGTTTCCCCCATTCCACCTTAAATGGTGCTGCAGGACATCGTAGCTCATCGGAGATGAACACTGCTCTGGTGCAGCATTTAAGGTAGAACGGGAGATTCGTAGCTGCGTGCTAGTTCGCGAGCTTAGCTAATATGAGCTCGTGTGAACTCTTATCGTCTGAAGTGCTTCTTCAGAGCATGGCAAGCTTACCTTGACTAGAGAAAAATGTGTATCCTGCCTGCATTATCTGTCTACAGTGAAGCAGTTTGATGTGTTTACTTTATTACTTTGTACAGAAAACAGCTAACGTTTACAATAGCACTACTGAAGTGCAGAAAACATGTTTTGTCTGCATTGTAGCTATGATCATTTTACATATTACATTTCATAAATTTATCATTCAAATTAATCTTATCACCACATATCACTAGCTCTAAAGCTGCTATTAGACATCGCGTTCAGTGATCAAAGATATATGCAGGGTTGCCAGGTCCAACAAAAATATCCAGTCCAAAGTCAGTCTAAAACCCTTCAGAAGCTTAAACTAGCCCAAAATATGTCTGACACACATTTGAAGCAAATGGCAAAACAACTATGAGTGTACGACTTAGTATTTTGTTTATCAGTCATTAATAATATGGTAACATTAGTGTTTATTAGTTCTTTTATAACAGTTTTATATCCAGTCAAGGACATTTAATAACATAATTAGCAAAATAAAAACAAAAAAAACCCTGACTTTTTCTTTTCACATTTGCAGTTGCAATGTGCCTTTTTCTCGTCATTAGGAACACTTTTAATCCATTCTATCAAAACTTTTTCTTTTTCCCAGTCCTTGCAATATTTCCCCTATTTACCTGGCATATTAGCTAGCGACTGTTTTCTCTTCACCTTCTATGTGTCTCTGTCTCTTTCTCTCTCTCCCTTCTCCCCCCTCATTCTCCTTGTTGCATTCAATCTTCCCTACTGTCGTATTTGTACACGTTTGCCTGCCGTGTTCGCGTAACTCCAAGGCAACACCCACTTTTTTGTTGTTTTTTGGCAGCCATGGTAATTTTTAAAAGTAGCCCAAAAAACCGCATCCTGCCACCCTTGAATTTTCACCCACGACTGGATTTCCAAACAAGCCCAATTTGGTGTGAAAACCGTGAACCTGGCAACTCTGGATATATGACATCTTACAGCCACCATAGAGACTCCTTCTTGTTTGGAAGGGAGAGGCTGTGAAAAGAGTCTTCAAGTGGTTGCAATATGGAAACTAAAACACTAAATGTCCCTGGAAACGACATACTGTGCCTATAACTGAAGCAGTATTTCCCATACGAAATAATGTAAATCCAGTTAATCTGTTCCAGACACTCCAAAATATTAACAAAAATATATTTTATATAGAATAACTATAGCTTTACACACAGAACACAATAAGAAATAAATACAAAAGACTAATGAAATGGACAAATGAACATTTAACATCACCCTTACAGGTTTACGCTCTGTTTTAGAGTGTGCTGGTGTGGTCCAGCTGGCAGCCTTTGTTTTGTACACACGTTCTCGGGGTTTTTGGCCGCTATTTGTTTTAGTTTGTTTTAAGTTATCAGCAAAAGTGTTTTACCTTTTCATAGTTATTTTTGTTTTTATTATTATTTTTAGTTATTTTTAATTATTTAGTTATTTTTGAAACAACAATAAGCAAAGCCAGAATGAACGATGATGCATGGTTGAGTGAGGAATGTGTTGGTGGATACTTTGTTTTTGCAAAATTAGCGGTGAGTCACGTGGGCACGCAGATGAAAACCAGGTGGATGAACGATAACTGGGACAAAACTTTCATGAAAAAAGTTTATGATAACCGAGGTTCCACTGCATTCTTCACTTGGTCTCTGCATTAATTCCAAATAGAAAAAAATTACCCCTCACTTTTGTGAATGAATAAATGTTTAAATTATTGCTTTATTGCTTATGGATGTGTTCTGAAGTCCATATGCAGGAAGTCTCAAAGTAAAGTGTTATTAAATCATTTGAGGAGCACAGTGGCAGCTTTACATATTCTTATCTCAACAGAGGCAAAACAAGATATGCCCTCTGATTTTCAACTGATTCTTATAAATACCTTTTTTTGGGCTCAGCCAATCAGAAGCATTGTAGACCTCCTCATGCAGCACGTCACACAGCTCCTGAGTCCCACGCGTCTCACTCTGCCTCCTCTTCCGCGTAGCACAGGGCTCTTTACGGGAAATTGATTGGGATGCACTCTGGTCATTCTTCAGGAGCATTGATCTGGTCCTGCTTGGCATCCAGGCAGTGAGGATGTGATAGCCTGTGTTACTGAGCTCAGTCACCTGCAATCAGGCCTGAACTCCATCTGAGACAGATCTGGAGCATGGCCGCTGCTCTAAAATGGGCTCACTGTGAGCCTCTGATTTGCGGGAAGTAATGAACACTCCTGAGATTGTTTACACTCTTCCCATCCCCCTTTACCATGACCATGTAAAATCGTAATATATGGAATTAAATAATATTGACATACATGGGTTTTATTTTCTTAATGTTAAATGGTGTCAAAATATTTGCACTTAAAGGTTTATATTTTCTCCGGTTGTGACACTAAATAAACATCCAAGATGGTGGCGCGGTAGCACGCATCGGCCTCTCCGGGTTTAAAAAACAGTGCAATTTGTGTTCTGTGTTAAAGTTAAAACCTTGTCTTGAAACTACACTTCCCATAAGCCCTGGCGCTCCTATGAACTCAGCTGTCTACTCTCCCAGCTGTCTCCCACTGAGAGGCTGATTTGCAGGACTACATAAGCCAAGCCTGGACTGTCATTCATTGCTTAGTACTGTCGTGCTGTGCATGCATTAGCCTTTCTGAAAGTCTTGTATCTGTTTGTTATTTTTAGCCTCTAACTTTGCCTCAGCTCTGTTTGTTAGCTTTAGCCTGTGTATCTTTTTTTGGTATCCTAGCCTGTGTGGCATTTGTAGCTTGTTTAGCATCCTAGCCTGTGTGGCATTTGTAGCTTGTTTAGCATCCTAGCCTGTGTGGCATTTGTAGCTTGTATAGTGTCTTAGCTTGTTAGCTTCCCTAGTCTGATTAGCTCCCCAAGCCTATGTCTCTCGAGGCCTGGTTGGCCCTCTATTTTAGTTTGGCTCAAGCTTTTCTTTATTTCTTTGGCTTTTGTTTCTGTCATTGTTTAATTGTTGGTTATAATAAAGTCTCTTTTTAATAAACCTGCATTCATCTTCATGCACTTTGAACACTTAATGCTAAAATTAACTATACTGTATATCAATCAGTATTATGTACTCACCATCATCACATTTGTCCTACGTCCTCTAATGTGCCTTAGTCTAGTTAGACAAGCAGCATTTTTGTATTTTTTGTATTTATTAGGGCTTGTAGTTATTGTACACTTATTTGTTTATTGTTGCACTTGTATTCTGTTCTGGGTGGCACCCGGTCCTGAAGGAACCTTGTTTTGTTTCAATATCTGTACTGTATATAGCTGAGATGACAATAAAAACCTCTTGAACTTGAACATATGCATTATTGAATTTATGCAGTCAAAAATAGTACAGCATCGCAATCATTTTTGGCTATAACAAGATACACCTACCATTAGGAGCACATTCTAAGTTTATAGTTACTGATTGCAGCCCATCTGTTGCTGCACAATTTGTCAGCCACTGACAATCATCCATCACCGAAAATGAACCACCATAGGACCACCACTGACCCGATACTGTTTGGGTGGTGGATCATTCTCACTACAGGAATGGCCATATTGTATATGGCAGTGACCAGTGTTTAGGTAATTGCTCAAAAAAGTAATTCATTACAAATGAGTACCTACTTCTGTAAAGCTGTAAATGAATTACTTTGTTCATTATTTCCTGGAAAAAGTCATCAGCACGTATACGGGAAATATGTGTTTCAAGTGCATCATTATTATTTTGAAAACATGAGTAAGGTAAGTACCACTAACTGTAATTTAATTGCAATAATATTACAATCATTCAAGGTCTTAAGTTACTATAGTACTGTACGTAGTAGTTGCACTGCGTTTATAACTATAAATATTGCTTAATTTGCATTTGGATTGTATTCCCAAATGTAGACTTGAACTCCAGCTTCATCCCTTTTGATGATGATGAGGAAGAGGAGGAGGAGGAGGAAGAAGAGGAGACGTATGATGACATCGACAGAGCCACTCCACCTGTTCGTCCTGGAGCAGCTTCCACAGTTCCATCTCCAGCACCAGCATCCAGTGTCCAAGAAGAGTTAAAGCTCAGAACAGTGGCAGCCGCAGAGGAAGATGAAGAGGAAGAGGAAGAGGAGGATATATATGAAGTGCTGCCAGGTATATAAAAAACACACCCTGTGACCACTAACTCTCCAAATGAGCTAAATTACCCAGTCAGTAGCAAATGAGCCCCGCTAATGCTAATGTTATATGCATTGAAAGGGGCAAGTGTCATTATTCAGTTTAACAGTTTAAAGGCCCCACAAAGTGCCTGTAATGCTGATGCCAGTCTTGGAGGGCTACAGAATTGTGGAATTAAATTCTGCATTTGCTTCTTTTATATTATTGCCCTCTTCAGTTGCTTGTGTTGGTGTAATTGCAATATGCAAGAACCATAATTTTATTTTTGCATCACCATTTTGCAACCTCTGTTATTGGTTAGGGTCTGTTTTTTGTAGCTGTGCCTTTAAGGCTGAAATACAGTGGAGGAAATAATTATTTGATCCCTTGCTGATTTTATAAGTTTGCCCACTGACAAAGATATGAACAGTCTATCATTTTAAGGGTAGGTTTATTTTAACAGTGAGAGATAGAATATCAAAAAGAAAATCCAGAAAATTAATTTGTATAAAATATATACATTTATTTGCATTTTGCAGAGAAATATAAATATTTGATCCCTCTAGCAAACAAGACTTAATAATTGGTGGCAAAACCCTTGTTGGCAAGCACAGCAGTCAGACGTCTTTTGTAGTTGATGATGAGGTTTGCGCACATCAGGAGGAATTTTGGTCCACTCTTCTTCGAATCTCTAAATCATTAAGAGGCTGTCGCTTGGCAACTCGGACCTTCAGCTCCCTCCATAAGTTTCATGTAAATAACCCATTCAGTCCTGAAATGTGGAACAAACTGTTCAGACAGAAATTTTTAGAAACATCAGAAAAAAATCAACCTAATCTGATGTCAGAATCCTTTGGACAGCCAGGAACAGCACAACGTTTAATCGCCCTTCCTCCCAACCTCTGCTTCAGGAACTCTGCTACAGATTGTCTGTAGTAACAAAACTCCTTATCACTTCAGCAAGAAGTGCCAGTAATGTGTGAATTACCCAAAGTGATATTTCTGCAGCTCACTTTTCATAAATGATCTTTTTTTGTGTGTCTTTACCCAGTTTTCTCTCCAATGTATCCAAGGTAACCAATCTACCTGCCCATTCATTGACTTTCCCCATCACTTGTAATGTGTCTGACTCTAGGAGGGTGCAGACTAACACAGGCCTCCTCTGATGCATGTGAAGTCAAGCTCCGCCTATTTTCAAACTGCTGGCTATACATCAATGTCAGGCAGCCAACACGTTCGGAGGAAAGCGCAGGATCCCCAGTTCTGATGGATCGCTTGGCAGATGCCTGAACCAGCTAAAAAAGAGCTAATTTTGCTCTATAGTGCCCTGGATGTCGATGGCAAGGGGCATGATTGGGATTCAAATTTGCGATCCTCAGATAGCAACAGTGCCACTGGGTCACTTGGGGACTTAAAAAAAAAAATTATAGGCACTTTAAGCAATTTAAGCATGCAACCTCATTAGTAACACGCCTGACTCATTCAATACCAAGGCCTTCATTAGTTGACCTGAGACCCTTCAGAACTGTTCAGTACCTCAGAAACCTCAGGACCAGTTTGCACGGTAGACTACACTGCTATTTTAGTAAAGATGACCAGGTGGACAGCTGAAGGGGTGAATCCCAGTGTAGCAGCCACCATCACGTGATCAAGCGGCACAGATTTATCAAGATCCAGTGCCCCAAAAATGAACAGAGCGGCCTGAGAGCACTTAACGAAAGCCGAAACACATCAGTCCTGAGCGCTGTCATTTTCACCTTTCTCGGCCATGTGTGTGAGGCAGCTGAGCTGGCCACAGATGGTGGATCAGATGACCATATCTCCCTCTCTCCTCCCCTCAATCCATCTCTCTCTCTTCCTCCTCTTTGACTTTTAGAGTTGGAAAGTGCTGAGTATGTTTTGCCGTAATAACACGTTCTTTAACGAGACAAAAGTGATGAAGTGATGATACAGACGAGGTGATTTATTTTGTTATTGTTTCACCTTTTTTATAGGATGAAATGTTCTATTTGATATCTTTCTTTGCTGAGATTGAACTTTAGAAGCTGTGAGGTGAATAGAGAGTAAAGGAAGACAGCATGCATCAAAGCATCAAAATAAAGCCTAACTTAGATAAACTGCTTTATTGAGCTGAAAACAGAATCGAATGGATACTGAAACTATAGTGCTCCCTGTGTGGATTTATAGTTCAGCAATTAACATGCTCATGGGAACATCTTCAGAATATTATGCTAGTGATAAACAAGTGTTCAGATGTTTGGAATATTTTCAGTAATGTGATAGCAGTATAGTAACAGATTCTAATACATTAATCTTGTACAACACAGGTTCTTATAATTACAAATTACATATATACTTACATACCTGTAGAATAATAACAATAATAGGTAACACTTTATAATAACTTTCATTAATAAGCCATTAACTAATCATTAATAACTAAACAAATCATTAGTTTATGAGAATTTGAACATGAACAAATGTTTATAAATGACAGGTCATGTAGTTACTAATGATTGTATTAATTCTTGCAAATGTTAACAAATCATTAGTAAATCTTTAGTAAATAACTTGCTAATGAAATTCTCATTAACTAATGATTTGTTCACAATTATTAATCATTAGTTAATGAGATATTAATGAAAGTTATTATAAAGTGTTACCCAATATTATTATTATTATTATTATTAATAATAATAATAATAATAATAATAATAATAAACATGCCCTGAAAATTTGAAGTTCAACATCACATTTCAATTTAGAAAAAGGAGTAGAACATTATGAACACATAATTACAGTATATTGTTTATCCTTCAGTGGCCTGCAGTACTAGGCAAAAACATTTTCCGTGACAACACATACAGTACTTTTATTTTGAAAAGAAAAAAATTCTAGCCATATTGAAACTATGATAAAAATCCACAAATGCTGTTGCTTCAGATACTCTTCTATGCTATTGTTCATAGTTTATAATAATATTGTTTATAGTTTATAATAATATTGTTTATAGTTTTTAATAATATTGTTTATAGTTTATAATAATATTGTTTATAGTTTATAGTTTATAATAGTTTATAGTTTATAATAATATTGTTTATAGTTTATAGTTTATAATAATATTGTTTATAGTTTTTAATAATATTGTTTATAGTTTATAATAATATTGTTTATAGTTTATAATTTATAATAATATAGTTTATAGTTTATAGTTTTTAATAATATTGTTTATAATTTATAATAATATTGTTTATAGTTTTTAATAATATTGTTTATAGTTTATAATTTATAATAATATTGTTTATAGTTTATAGTTTATAATAGTATTGTTTATAGTTTATAATATTGTTTATAGTTATTTATAGAGACAGTAGTATCATTGTTACTTTTTAGTTCAGTTTTGGTGTCTCCCAATCACAACACTGAGTTTATAAACTGTAGTACAGCTGTTTAGTCTCCACAGTAAGTTTAGCACATATTTTGTGTAAGACATTCTAGGAATATCATGGATATGGGTTATGGTACTTATTCCCTCATGTTAAACAAGATAAGAGTTTCTTCAATTTAAAGACATTAATTGAAAAATGCTTGCACATATCTCCTGCTCTTGTGATTAAGTTTTTATTGAGGTTATATATTAACTGAGATCTCCTATTCTAGTGTATCCACAATTCCTCATGACGTCTTATGTGCTAAACATCTGGTGGAGAGCAAACTGGTGTACTAAAGCCTAAAAACTCAGTTAATGACTTGTAGGCGACACTAAAACTGAGCTAATAAGTGGTGACACTGTCCAGTCTCAAGTGTCTACCACAGAAGATTGAATATGTGGAGTGGCAGCATTTTTGGATTTTATCACAGACTTAAAAAAGCTCAAATAAAGAATTTTCTTCTAAAATAAAAGTGTGTTGTCATGGATTATACACCAGACTTTTGAGCAGTAGACATCAGATGGACATCAGTCTTATGAAAGTTTAGTGTGCACTACAATGTACAGAAGTTCTCTGTAGTAGATGGGTCTTGATTTTAGTAAAATAATAATTATTCTAAAAATATTCTCACTACAGAAATATTAGACATATTGACTTGACTTAATCTAAAATTTTTTTATGTGTTTGTACTGTACTGACCATAGAACTGCACTGATTTTATCTTAAAGTAAAATGATTTGGGTGAAAAAAACAAAAATGGGCAAAATTACGTGCAGTTAAAAGGAAAGTTTAAAGCTGTTAAATATTCAGCAACTTCAAAGCGATAGTACTGTAGTATTTTACATTTATTTTGGGTTTTTTTTTCCACGGTTCCTGGAAGCAGAGGGCCAACCCGTGCCGTGGGAAGTATAAGGTTGCTGTGTGGTGGTTTTATCGGCAGCCTGACAGGGTGAGGATGGATGTGGGAGACAGAGAGCAAGGCTATCACTGTCACTTCACAGACCCTGAGGTGCCACACCCCGAATCAATGCCCCGTCTGCCCTGACACGCTAACGACCAAATCCAGAATGGCACCTCGCCTATACATCTCCTATACATCAAAAACATTAGCTTTTCTGCTAATGCCACTCCTGTTATATAATACCCATATTATTGCCTGCAGAGTGGCCTCTGGTGCTAGTGCTGCACTGTGCCGTTCAAGAACTTTAGCATTAATTGACTTAATAGACTGAAGAGAAGACAGAACGTAAGTGTTACATTTAAGCAGAGCCGAGGGGCCGTTTACTAGTTAAGTGCAGTAATAGTCTACTTTTCTCCATTCTTTTCTTTCAGAGGATGAATTCTCAGACAACGCCGAGGAGGGCTTTGAGAAGAGCCTAAAAACAGGTGAGGAAATATATATATATATAGTTCCATTCCAGACACTCTAAAATATTAACAAAAAAACATTTTATATACACTACCAGCCAAAAGTTTTAGAACACCTCAATTTTTCAAGTCATTCAAATCCAGTGAATAGCTTGAAATGATACAAAAGGTAAGTGGGTGAGAGGCTTAAAAATGAATGTACATTACAGAATTATACACAAAGGTTTTTGTCAGGAACATGAAATGGGTTAACAGGTGAAAGCTGTTCTGCAGTAATGGAGGCAGATCAGGCTTTGAAAGCTGCTGCTGCTAATTCCTACAGACTGAGAGGCACAACGGTAACGACAGCATCATGCAGTGCCCTCAGCTTGAAAACATGGAGTGGAGCACAGTCTCCAGACTTAAACCCCATCCAGCTGATTTGGGATGAAGTGAAAAGCAAAGCAACAGGCTTTGTACAAGTACAAGTGGCAACATTTATGTGAGGTTCTGCAGCAGATTAGTGAAGAACTGTCTGAAGAATGTTTGATGTCTGTTGTAGAAAGAATGTCACGAGTGTGTTCAGCTGTTATATCTGACAAAGGTGCTGCTTTGTGTCCAAAGTTTAGACACATAAATTGATTCCATGAGTTCTTATTTAACTTATTTACCTGGAAAAACTGGGGTTTTCTAAAACCTTTGGCCCGTAGTGTAAAATAACTATAGTTTTACATACAGAACACAATGAGAAGTAAATACTAAAGACTAATGAAATGGATAAATGAACATTTAACAGGTTTACGCCCTGTTTTAGAGAGTGCTGGTGTGGTCCAGCTGGCAGCCTTTGTTTTGTACACCTGTTCTCTGGGTTCTTGGCTGCTATTTGTTTTCGCACCCATTTTCAGGCAGTAGTGTGACGTGTTTAAGTTTAGTTTAGTTATCAATGAGAAACAATGAGAAACAAAGCCAGAATGAATGGCAAATACGTGAGTGGATGTTTTGTTTTCACAAAACTAGTGGTGAGTCGCCTGGGCACACCAATGAAAACCGGGCGAATGAACTATTACTGGGACAAAATTTTCTCCAAAAAAGTTGACAATAATCAGGGCAAACAATAACCAAATTTCCACTTAATTCAAAACAAGCCGTTTTTCAGCTTGTTTTTCATAGGTGGTCCCTGTGAACTGGGCATTCTTTAATTTTACAGTAGTCTTATGGAAGAATTTGGGGACGTTTGGCCAAATTACATATTTTGTTGATGTGAAGTTAAAATACGATTTAAAAATATTATAGAGGACAACAGGCATGTCCAAACTTTTGCATTAAACCGTATAATGCCAAACATTTCAAATACAAATTATTTTTATTTATTTATTTATTTATTTTCCAGGTACAATTAAAATTATTATCAACACAAGTTGTGACTGTAGTAGTTTTTGAGTTAACCAGCCTCAGTAATTCTACTGAAAGTCTGCTTGTTTCATAGCACCTGTGTGTACATCCAGGCCATAAAGTTTCAGTCCAGGACATCTCTAGTAATTTGGGGAAATTACACAGATACTTTATCTCATTTGAATCATCCAGTTAAGTCTCTTAGAAATTAAATTATACGACCTCCCTTGACAAAGTAAATCTAAATATGTCATTTTTTTCATTTCCTTATATTAAAAGAGTCAAATGTGTGTCTCATCAGATCCATCATCAGATTATGCAAATTACTATCAAGGCCTGTGGGATTGTGAAGCTGATGGTCCTGATGAGCTAGCATTTAGCAGAGGAGACGTCATCTACATCCTCAGCAAGGTCAGTGAATGCCAGCATACAAATATGTTCTCTAAGACTGTTCTCTCTCTGTCTCTCTCTCTCTCTCTCTCTCTCTCTCTCTCTCTCTCTCTCTCT
>BRDA01039364.1:0-10582 GCA_036984385.1 Crenuchus spilurus
CCTTTCACTTTCAACTAAAATGGAACGTAGTTTCAACAAACAGCCTGGACGTTTTTTCAACGTCTTTTTAACGACATAGTGCTGGGGGGGAAGCATGAAAGACCTTAAGTTCTGTCTTCAACTTGTCTTCTTCTTCAATGTCATAGAACTGGCAGAGTTTCTTCACAGCTTGCAGTGCCTCTGTTGGAATTTTTGCTGTTTTACAGTTCTCTGGGACTGTCAGGCAGTAGAGGGCTTTTAAGATTTCCCATGTGGAGTTATCTTCTCCTTTGAAGCGTCTCTGAAGCTCTTGTGTCATTGTGTCCACAAAAACATAATACACTTTAACACGGTAGTAGTCTTGCAAAGTAGGCAAAGTGTGGTTAGCAGTGGTTGTTGTGGCAATGACCTTGAGCTTTGCTGGCATTTTCCTCTTCCTAGCTTGTCCAGGAATCTCAACTGGGGGGTCGAGGCCCACTGATGCAGCCTTTTCTGTAGCCTGTCTATACATGTTCTCGAACCTTTCCACTGTTCTGCTGTGGGCCAGCTTCTGAAAAACTCCATCAACAATTTTGTATGCTGCAGCTAGGTCTATGTCTTTCTGCTGCAAAGCATCAGAAGCCATTGCAGTTGTCTTGAAGATTGGACAGGTGATCTCCAGACACAGGAATAATTCAAAGTTGATGCTCTTAAGAAGGATCATTGCATCACCTGCTGAAGAGTCTGGGGGATCTTGCTGCGTTTTTTCCTCAAGAAACTGCATGACAGCTGGGAGGACCTTCCTCAGAGTGCGAAGGGCAGTTTTTCTGCAGGCCCACCACATGTCTGACAGCTTCTGCAGCTCCAATGGACACTGATCAGGGTACATCATCTTCTGCATTTCAATAAATACAGAGTGTCGTTTGGATGAGTTGGCCACAAAAGCAACTAAGATGAAACAGCTGACAAAACAAATGTTCAACTTTGCACGTTCAACTAACAGCAGATTGAGGCAATGTGCCCGACAGTTTACGTACAAGGCTTTCCAATTTCTTTTTAGGATTCTTGACTGAAGTGCCATCATATCCTTGACCCCGGATGTTTTCCAACTTCAGATTTGGAAAACAGACTTCACATTTTCTTCCAGTAGAGCTACACACCTGAAGAAAGTGCTCCTTGATTTGCATGGTATGCACGTACCTGATAACAAAAGAAACCTGTTCAGTGTGTGCAGCATCTGTGGTTTCATTCATGAGAATTGAAAAGGTTTTGCTCTCTTGGATTTCTTTTTGGATTACACGTTTCAATGATATGGCTAAAGCTTTGATCATATCATTCTGACTTCTGTTGGAGAGGTTGTTTAATAGGTCCCTGCTTCTCTTTTATGGTGTTCAGGTGTAATTTAATTACACTATCATATTTGCTAAACAGCTCCACCAACTCTAGATAATTACCTTGATTTTGGATTGACAGGGTTTCATCGTCTTCTCTAAAAGGCATACCCCAGGGGTTCTCAACTGGTCTTAGCCCTGGACCCACATTTTCTCATGGTCATTAAGTCACAACCCACTTTTAATGAATACAAACCTGTTGCAGGAAGGCTGAGTGGTGGTTGAAAAACTGATTCAAAACAGGAAGTTCCAATGCAAAGATATTTATTATCTCCCATGTGCCATAGTGTGAACTGCCATAGAAAAATTAACCCAAAAATACTCCAACACAAACAATATATATAAAGTTATAAAAAGAAAAAAAAAAAGAGAGAGAAAAAAAAGAAAAAGATCAAAACAATTTAAACTTAATCAAAGTTAACAGAAACTTAATATAAAGTGCTCTCAACCATAGCACTAAGCTTCACACTCCCAACCAGGCAACCCCCAAATGGCTGCATCCTGGTATTTATATACCTTAGGCTATTAGACTAGGCCAACTACAGGTACAGGAGAGTTTTATAAGTATAACCCTGACCTTGCATTTTAGCTAATTTAAAACCATTTATCATTAAATTAATTTATTATTAAAAACAGAACCGTAATATTAAAAACACACATGCTGGATCCTAGATGGGAAACAAAAATGGGAAAACAGAACAAACTCTCCCCCCCTTAACTACCAGAAATGGTTTAGCCTTAATTGGCTACAGACTACAATACCCATCAGCCCCTGTTGCTCAGGTCCTTTGACTCCCCACAGGCTGCCTGCATGCTGGAAAAACAGGTAAGTCAAACTCTTACTTCACACACACATTACAGCAGATATTGCAGTTCAATCTGTGAAAATATTATTAGTCTTAGACATGATCTACACCATCAGTTGGCCACCCTGAATAGTGCAAAAACAATTTGGTTGTTTGTGTTTGTTTTTCTTTCAGAGTCCAGAAAACAGGTGTGCTTAAGCAACTTTGCCAGTAACATGGAGCTGAATAAAATAACTTTTAAAACCAAATAAATTGTCTGTGTTTGTCCCTGGTTAACCATTTATAAATGTTCTCAGCATGGAATGGACAATAAGCTCCATTACATTTCCTCCCAAACAAATTTATTTTTGAAAAACTAGCCTTGAGATTTCAGGGGGGACATATCCAGTAGGGCAGGGCAGGGGTGCTGGAAAATAAATTAAATTCATATTATGAAATACATTACATAACTATTTTTACAATATATTACTTACAAATTTTGATTTTATTTTACTCGTTACTAATAATAATATACTAATAACAACAACTCTTCTCCTGAGATCGCTACCTTGCCGTGGTGGAGAAGCTTGATAGAACCTTTGAATCTAAGAGCAATACCATCTGGAGCTATGCTCCTGGTAGGGCCACCCTTGATGGTAAGGTCGAAGAGCAGGTTCCAGACAAAGAGCGATCACACTCCCCATCCAACGGGACCTGGAACTGTGGGGTGCAGCATGGTTCTTACAGCTTTTGGTGTTAAGATGCTTAGCTGCTAATAACACTGGATGTTGATTTTTATGATGAGGTGTATGCTAGATGCAACTTAGCATAACATCGACTCGACTGCAGGGCTGACAAGAGATTGGGATGCTTAGTCAGTCTATTTATCCCACAGAGCACAAATCAAGTCAAAAACTAAGAATGTCATACATTGTCCAGGATAAAAAAAGTCCACGGTACCCACTGAGAGAGACAGGGTGGGTGTTGAGAAGTGTACTACTGGCTCATCAAAGGTCGTATTACACAATAAAGATGAAGAGAAGCTAAACAGTAGACTTTGTGTCAAGATTGGACAATGGAATGTGAGGGGTCTAAACTCACTTGGTAAGTTATCGATACTTAGTAGTGAATTGGAAAGACTGAACATCAGCATTTGTGGATTGTCTGAGACTAAGTGGTCCGGCACTGGACACTTCAAGACAAAGGATGGACACACAGTGCTGTTCTCAGGCAAAGAGGGTTGTGAACATCATGGAGTTGCTATATGGATTCACAGAAGAGTTGCTACATGTCTAAAATCCTACAATCCAGTGAACAGCAGAGTCATATCAGCCACATTTGCTTCAAGCCAAGAGATATGACTCTTATTCAGTGTTATGCACCAACCGCGGACAAGCAAGATGAAGAAATTGAACAGTTCTACAAGGAATTTGAACAGGTACTTGTGGAGAATCTCAAGCAGAACCTACTTGTCATCACTGGAGATTTCAATGCCAGAGTCGGAGAAAATGCAGCAGAAAGTGAAGTGCTTGGGAAATATGGTCATGGTACAAGAAATGACAGAGGTCAAGCACTGGTAGACTTCTGTGATGAAGTCAGATTGACTACATCCTGATCAACAAGCAGTGGAAACAGCCAATCAATAATGCATGCACATGCCTCAGTGCAGACTGTGATTCTGATCACAATCTCGTGATGTTGACATTGAAGATGAGGTTCAAAAAGAAACAAGTGAGGAAGCCAATTCAACTGGACCTTGGAAAACACAGACAGGACCAGTTCAAGCTGCAGTACCAAGTCGAGGTAGCAAACAGATTTGAAGACTTAGCAAGGCTCCAGGAACCACACACAGCAGATGAACTGTGGCAGCAAATGAAGAATGTCATGCTGGAAGCTGCTAAGAAGACAATACAGAAGAACCACATCAAACACAAGAACTGGATTACCAGTGAAACCTTTGAGTGGATTAAGAAGAAGCGTGAATCAAAAACAAAGTCTTCCAGTGATTACAGGCAACTGTGAAGTGAAGTACAGAAGAGGCTCAGAAGAGATAAGCAAGCTGAGTTGGACTTATTGTGCAGTGAGCTGGAAGAAAATGCAAAAAAGGGAACAGCAGACCTGTATTCCAGGTAGTAAAGAAGCTCACCAAACCTTTCCAGCCTCACACAGTAGCCATCAAGGACAAAGATGGGATGAAACTTGTGGAACCAAAGAAGGTGTGTCAACGATGGAAAAACTACTGTGAGGAACTATACAGTGGTGCAGAAGATAACATTCAGATAGATGTTCAAGAAAAGGAACCACCACCACTGAAGGAAGAAATCAAGCTTGCTATGTTAGAACTGGCGACACGTGTAACGTTTATGTCTTGGTCTTGTTTTATGTTTCGCTCTCTTCCTTTCTCTCTCTATTCAGCGTTAGTCTTTCCCACTCACTTGCACAATACATTGTAGTTCACTTCCTGTTCAGCCTTTATTCAAGTGTGTCTTTCACATCACTCCTGCACTACAGTTCCCAAGATGCACCTCACAGTCTTACATCACTTCCTGGTTTCCGCACCTGCGTTTCATTTTCATAATCAGTGGTTCACTTTATAAGCAGCTCTATCCTGTCAGTCTTCGCTCGGTGTTAATTTGGTTTACCTTTCTGTATGCACGGGTCACTCTGAGTCCTTCGTCTGGTTCTCCCTTCTCTTTTTGGTCCGTAGGTTTTCTCTTCTCTTCTTTCCTGTCTTTCTGGTTGTTTATCTGCTTCTAGCCTTGTATCTTAGTTTATCCTTGTCTCTAAGTGTAGCTTTGTATCTTAGTTTATCATTGTGTTTAACTCTCTCACTTCTTCACACCATTAGCCCCCTCCTGTTCTAATGTAGTCTGGTTTTGAGTTCCCTGTAAAGTTTGTTGTCTCTGCATAGTTCTGTTTCTGAGTTAATTGTTTCTGCCCTGCCCTGTGATTATGCTTATGCTGTGTTTGTGTTGTCCTTTGGTAAAGCCCGGTCCAGTATTTCTGTCTAGTCCTAAGTTTGTTGTTGTTCAAGGTCTCTCCCAGCTTCTGTGTTAATGTTTATTAAATATTCTTGTTTATTAAATATTCTTGTTTAACGTTACCTGCTCTCACCTTCTATCGTTTGTTGTTAGTCCAGCCGCTACAGAACACCGAGCCCAAACATTAAGGGTGGCAGGTATTTTGAGTAGCCTGTCCGAGTAGCCTGTTCGAGTGGCCTGTCCGAGTACCAGTTAACTTTGAACAGTCCCATTGAATTGTTATTCGGTCCCTATTTTGTTCTTTTCCTTTTTCTTTTATTTGGTTTGGGTTCTCTACATCATGGCAGGGATATACAAATACCTCACTTATATAAGAGATAACATGAAGTCATTTAAGTCTAAACTTCCTAGCCCGTATTATGGCACCACCAAGGACTTTTGGACTTACATTGAGGAGTGTGGTCATTTCGTTAAGAACAATACGGAATTCACAAACTCTGATTATAAGGTTGTTGCTCTAATGGCTTTTGGACTAAGGAGTGATGCATGGGAGTGGGTCTTAGATCTATGGGATGTCTCTCCAGAAACCTTTTTGTTGGTCCATAACTTCCTGGATGAATTCAGAGCAGTTTTTGATCCGTAGGTGGAAGATACCTGTCGTTTGGAAACAATAAAGGAACTGCTATTATGTAATCTGGTGAGGTCGATGGACATTGGAGTACCAGAACCAGCACCATATTTTGGAGAACCAGGGTTATTTTTGGACTTTCTTAGGGACACAATGCTGTATATAGAGGCCTTGGGTGAGAGACTCGAAAGTGAGGGAGACAGAATAGGGTTTGTTAAATCTAAACTTTGTGGGGAAGCTGGTGACTGGGTTGTGGAGACTGCGCAACATCACCCCGCTTGTATGGCGTCATTGAAGGACTTTCTTTACGAACTGATTAAACACTTTGATAGCAGCTTACTTAACAAAGTAAAAATTTTCCCTGAGCCCGCTGTGTCCGCCGACGTCCCTGAGCCCGCTGTGTCCTGCCGACGTCCCTGAGCCCGCTGTGTCCTGCCGACGTCCCTGAGCCCGCTGTGTCCTGCCGACGTCCCTGAGCCCGCTGAAGTCCCGGTGCATGCCGCTGTTCCTATTCTAGAGGCGAGTGACATTATTACATTTTATGATGCATATGATACTGTTTCACTGGACTTTCCTCTCTCTGACAGTCTGGGACCCATACTTCAGGATGTCTGTGCTGCTTCTTCACCTGTGGTCTGAGAAGCTTTCACAGATGATTTTCCCCAGGCTGTAAAGATGGAGGATAGCACTCAAACTGAACAGGTGTACACCACAGAGAAAACTACTCAGACCCTGTGTATCTACAAGATGGACGTTAGTACAATGACCGATCCTTTGGTGAGAGTAAACAGAGCCACTGGGACAGAGACAGTCCAGTCAGCAATGTCCTTTGCCCTGGAGGGCCATGAGAGCCCTGTTCCAGTCTCCGAGGGCCATGAGAGCCCTGTTCCAGTCTCCGAGGGCCATGAGAGCCCTGTTCCAGTCTCCGAGGGCCGAGAGAGCCCTGTTCCAGTCTCCGAGGGCCGAGAGAGCCCTGTTCCAGTCTCCGAGGGCCGAGAGAGCCCTGTTCCAGTCTCCGAGGGCCAGGAGAGCCACAATGTCGAACCAGGTGGCAGAGAGAACCACACACGTCCCCATACCTGGTCTGTCAGGAGAGTTGGAACTTCGCATAGGCCAGTGCATCAGGCCAGATGGATTTTTTCTGAAGGGCATAAGGTTCCTACACCTAAGTGGTTCGGTCATAGTACAACCCCAGTAACCCAAGCCACATGTACATTCCCCTCTGCCCAATTTGGGGCTCCATGGACTATCCCACAAACGTGGTCTGGCCAGTATTCGGGCTTCAACTTCCCAGTTACTGCAGTACATCCTTGGTGGTTCTCATTGCCTTGGGATTCATTGTCGTACTGCAGCAGACCTTGCAGTACGAACATTTATTGACATTCTACAGAATCCGTACAGATGACATATACCAAGTTTTATGTGATTTAGTTTGTACAGTACTTTGTGTATTTTGTTCTGTTATGCTTGTGTTCTGGTTATGTTGTCTTTTTGGGTCATTGGTTTCTGTTTTTTGTTTAGGCGCCTCGAGTCGAGGCGCCGTGGGGAGGGGGTTATGTAATGTTTATGTCTTGGTCTTGTATGTTTCGCTCTCTTCCTTTCTCTCTCTATTCAGCGTTAGTCTTTCCCACTCACTTGCACAATAAATTGTAGTTCAATTCCTGTTCAGCCTTTATTCAAGTGTGTCTTTCACATCACTCCTGCACTACAGTTCCCAAGATGCACCTCAGTCTTACATCACTTCCTGGTTTCCGCACCTGCGTTTCATTTTCATAATCAGTGGTTCACTTTATAAGCAGCTCTATCCTGTCAGTCTTTGCTCGGTGTTAATTTGGTTTACCTTTCTGTATGCACGCGTCACTCTGAGTCCTTCGTCTGGTTCTCCCTTCTCTTTTTGGTCCGTAGGTTTTCTCTTCTCTTCTTTCCTGTCCTTCTGGTTGTTTATCTAGCCTTGTATCTTAGTTTATCCTTGTCTCTAAGTGTAGCTTTGTATCTTAGTTTATCGTTGTGTTTAACTCTCTCCCTTCTTCACACCATTAGCCCCCTCCTGTTCTAATGTAGTCTGGTTTTGAGTTCCCTGTAAAGTTTGTCTCTGCATAGTTCTGTTTCTGAGTTAATTGTTTCTGCCCTGCCCTGTGATTATGTTTATGCTGTGTTTGTGTTGTCCTTTGGTATAGCCCGGTCCAGTATTTCTGTCTAGTCCTAAGTTTGTTGTTGTTCAAGGTCTCTCCCGGCTTCTGTGTTAATGTTTATTAAATATTCTTGTTTATTAAATATTCTTGTTTAACGTTACCTGCTCTCACCTTCTATCCTTTGTTGTTAGTCCAGCCGCTACAACACGAAAGGCATCTGGTCCAGATCACATAGGCACGTCCTGATATTGCCAAGTGAGGCTTGGTCCTGGGTCAACATAAGAGGAGCTTAAACTAAACTTGGTCAACCAATCAGCTTTGCTGCCCCACCCTCCTTTTTTCAACCTGAAGGCAGTCATTTTCCCTCCCTTCAGCGCCATTTTTTTTGTTCAGTTTTCCTCCCTCAACATGGCTAAATTCCTGTTTTACTGCATCTCCTAATAAAGGTAAGACATTTATTGCTGAAGTTTCATGTTTTACATCCTCAACATATAGTACTGGGTTTATTTACACAAGTAAACTTTTACTGTACATAGCTTATACCTCTTCAGCTTAGCTAGTCTCATAGCTGTTGCTCTGCTAGTTAAGCTATCTGGCTAACAATGGAAAATCTGAGAATCTAACTTAAAATATTTAAGCAATGCCCTTTCAAAATATGAAAATCTTGCTTGCAATAATTACTGTCATTTACATAAAGCAACAAAGTTATAGAAATGTATCTTTTAGCTTGCATACCAGTCATCTAGCTAGCTAGATAGCATGGTTAGAGTTAAGTGGTTCCAAGAAAATAAGGTCTAATATTTACTTGAACATATCGTATAGGATAGTTGTATTCACAGAAGCAGATATTTGTTTTTATTAACAGCAGAATAAATGTTCTGGAACTGAAGTTTTAAACTAGGTAGCTAACATTGTGCTGCCCCAGTAATATCATATTACTGGGTACATACATAGTATGTATGATATTACATAGTAATATCATATTACCAAGCTGTGTTCTTGGAATATTTTTTTTACTATAGGAGTAAATTTTATGTCAACAGTAAAAGTTTTTTTAACTGATGTTTTACTTTGAATTACATAGTAAGCTAGCTATGTTCCCATGCTGTCCCAGGAACATCATCCAATATTGACCTGGGAACATGATGCAGTTGTGTTGTCCCTGGAATTTCATTATTATTTTTATTTGCTTCAGGAGCCGTATGTCACTGTGGGTGCAGTACAAGGAGGACGCGATGGCAACAGTAATAGTTTACGTGAGTTTATTCAAGACAAACCAAAATAAACACTGTGGCAGTAGCACAGAGTGCATAACATTAACACACAAACTGAGAATAACACAGAATGTAGGACAAGAGACACAAACACAAGAAAGGCTTAAATAATGAGAATAATCAAATGGGCAAACGCACACAAGGCTGTGACTTAACACAAGACAGGTGTAACACATTAACCTATGAGTGAGGACAACAGGAAGCATGCACAACTGAAGTACATGGTGACTGAGGCAGGAGTGTGACAGGAATATTTTATTTTAAAAGTAGAAGAACTGTTGTTTAAGCTTTATTTACACAGTAAGCTGGCTATGTTCTTATGATATCCCAGGAACATCATCCAGTCTTGACCCAGGGACAGTTGTGTGTTGTCCCTGGAATTGTATTATTTTCAACATTACCCTATGTTGCCCTGGGAACATCATTCAGGTGTGTTCCTTGGAAACATGTAGAAGTTTTAATTACACAGTAAGATTGGTTTCTTCTGCTGTCCCAGGAACCATCCAATCTTTTTATAAGGATTATACCAACTAAATCATATTTTATTAGTAATTACGCATGCATTATACACTATATAGAAACCAAACATTTGAAGGGTTGTGTTGCAAAGCACAGTGTGGACCATTTTGTGTATTTCCTCATATATATTCTTGGGCTTTGATTTTACACACAGAAGAATTTTCTGGGTTATATTATCATTAATACCACCTCTAGTTGAGAACTAAAAAAGCATTTCCTATTAGATTATTTTTAAAATCTCTTTCCAAATTTGTTCTAAACAGATATACAGCATTTGTATAAAGAAACTTTCATTCATAAAATGTATCAATTGAATTACGAATTTAAAGTGTATAAAAATCCATTTATTACATGCCTTGTTTTTCCAAAACAACAAAACACTGATGTATTAGAATGAATTTGTGCATAAATGAATTAATATTTGTTCTCTCTCCACTCAGGAAAAGGTGCATGGAGGACTGGAATACTGTGCTGTGTGAAGAGAAAAGGAAGATGACAATAATTTCATGATTGATGCACATATTGTAAAGAGTGAATCATAAGATGTTCATATTGTTTTATTAATTATTCCAGATACAGTAAATAATGATCCATATATTAACAAGTACATATAAACGTTGCATATACAGTGGTGCTTGAAAGTTTGTGAACAATATCATTTTCTATATTTCTGCAGAAATTTCATACAAGATTGTCATACAAGTTGGAAAAGTAAATGAAGAGAACCAAATCAAACAAATGAGCCAAAGGTTAGACTTGGACATTAATTGAGGAAACTGATCCATGGGGTCTAGTGGATGCCCTAATTAACTTAAAGAACAGAGATAACAAAGTTTACAACCTGTTTAAGGACATTTCTGTGGACCTCAGAAAATGAGCTGTTGATGTTCAACAGGCTGAAAAAAAGTAACAAA
>BRDA01039365.1:0-17381 GCA_036984385.1 Crenuchus spilurus
TTGCTCTGGTTTATTCCAATGAAAAAAATATATATTGAACGTTCTATCGAGCGCATTTTCTATTGATATTGATTACGTGTCTATTGCGATACATACCATTATCGTTTTATCGCCCAGCACTAGCTGTCATACCAGGTTTGTTGACGGTGAGCAGAGGGATGCCAGTGTCTCAGGGAGCTCCCATGCCTGTTTACCTTCTGGCTCTCTCCTTTTAGGTAGGCTATCCTAGATAGTTCTGCCAGAGTCAATAGCCACACTCTGATGTCTTGTAATCCCTCTGCTCTATGAATCCAAACAGAACTAATTCCATCTTTGTCTTTTTCCGAGTGAGTGATTGCCCACCGGTCCGGTCCAAGGCTGATGGAAGATTGAATATTATTCTCTGCATGATGCTTCCCTGGATCAGCTGCCCACCAACAACCAACTATTGTGACCTGCTACAGATGCCCTACTCTACTGCCCACATTGGAGTTTATATTGACTTTGCTGGCTATTATCATTATTACCATTATCATCATCATTCCTGTCCCACTACTGTCACCATATAAGTACACCTGAACACTACACCAACTTATAATTAGTTGATCAGTGGAGGTCCCCCATGTGAGTCTGATTCCTCCCAAGGTTTCTTCCTCCAGCTCTGAGGGAGTTTTTCCTTGCCACTGTCGCCATTGGCTTGCTTACTGGGGATTAGGGATTAATGATTTGGTGTTTGTTATTACTAACCCTGTGAAGCTGCTTTGTGACATCAGTTGTAAAAAGCGCTTTATAAATACATTTGATTTGTTGATTTGATTTGGTTGGCAGCCTTATCCAGTCTCTTTACCCAGCATACACCCATTCTCTTTAAACATTCTCTTTACACAGTCTCTTTATCTGGCCTTTTTACCCAGCATCTTTATCCAATCTCATTGACCAGTGTCTTAACCCATCCTCTTTACCTGGCCTCTTTACTCAATATCTCCAAACTCTTTATCCAGCCTTTTTGCTCAACCTCTTTATAGTCTCTTTACCCTGCATCTTTATGCAGACTTTTTACCCAGCCTCTTTACCCATCCTCTTTATCCAGCATGTTCATGCAGACTCTTTACCCAGTCTCTTTACCCAGCATATACCCAGTCTCTTTACCCATTCTCTGTATGCAGTCTCTTTACCTGGCCTTTTTACCCAGCATTTCTACTCAGCATCTTTACCCAATCTCCTTGCCCAGTCTCTTTACCCATCCTCTTTACCTGACCTCTTTACCCAGTATCTTTATCAAAACTTTTTATCCATCCTCCTTACACAGCCTTTTTGCTCAGCCTTTTTATAGTCTCTTTACCCAGCATCTTTATGCAGACTTTTTACCCAACCTATTTACCCAGCGTCTTTATGTAGACTCTTTACCCAGTCTCTACCCAGCTTCTTTATCCAGTCCCTTTGTCCAGCATCTTTACACTGCATCTTTACTCAGTCTCTTGACCAAAACTCTTTTCCCAGCCCAATTCACCTGACCACAATGTTTTTGGACTGTGTGAGGAAGCCAAAAACTCCATGGGCAGAACACCAACATTGATGAGTGCAGTGGGGGAGCAGTCTTGTGCCTGAACCGTTGAGCAAGGCACTAAACCCCCAACCGCTCCCAAGTGTCAGGGATAGGGTCTGTCCATCGCTTCGGGCATGTGTGCTTAGTGTCCTCTTGTGTGTTCACTAGTGTTTGTATGTGTTTTGCTGCACTGAGGCCAAATTCCTTCATGTGCAAGTGTGTTGGTCAGTGCTCATGTACGTTCACTTTCAAAACAAATCGACTTGGTTTGACTTGAAGAATTTCAGTCGACTAACAGGTCATCGTGTTGCAGTGCAGTTAGTGACATTGGCTTTTTTCCGCTGTGTGGTGCTGAGCTGTACTTTTGTGCTTAGTTGTGTCATACTGTGGTGTATTGTGTTGAGCTGGCTCTTATGCATATGGTTCACCTAATCTGCCACTGAGGGATTAACTGTGAAAGGCTGTGATGTGTGTTACAGTGAGATAAGAGAACACTTACTGTAAATTTGACACATGTGCAAGAATAATACTGAGCACAGATTTTTGCTGTCTCAGGACTTTCTCTCATGTTATTCAGGACAAAACTGGGTATGTAGGTTATGAAGGAAGCTAATTCTTAAATCTCGGCAGTACAGCAGGTGTTTCTGCTCAAATGCATGTAAATGCTGCAAAAATGTCTGCAGTCTGTTTTCTATTCACCAAGTTTTTGTAAATATTGAAAATCCTGAACTTCAAAAAGACACCCAGACACTGCAAAAAGAGTTTCATGCTAGGACGAGGAGGAGAAGTTAGAATATCACTGAAGCTGAAATGTGAAAAAGATTATATCTCTATAGTCTGTAACTCTGATAATGTGAAGCAGTGTTTCATTTGTTTAATTTTTAGTGCTTGACATAAAGTGTATACACAGTATAACCCTAACCCTACCATCTCTGTACCCTATACTCCATATACCCTCTCTGTACCCTATACTCCTTATACTCTATATACCATCACTGTACCATATACTCTTTTTACTCTATACCTTCTCTGTACCCTATACTCCTTATACACTCTACCCTCTCTTTACCCTATACTCCTTATACTCTATACCCTCTCTACCCTATACCCCTTATACTCTATACCATCTCTGTACCCTATACTCTTTATACTCTATATCCTCTCTGTATCCTATACTCCTTATACTCTATACCCTCTCTACCCTATACCCCTTATACTCTATACCATCTCTGTACCCTATACTCTTTATACCCTATACCCTCTCTGTACCCTATACTCCTTATACCCTCTCTCTACCCTATACTCCTTATACACTATACCCTCTCTGTACCCTATACTCCTTATACCCTCTCTCTACCCTATACTCCTTATACTCTATACCCTCTCTGTACCCTATACTCCTTATACCCTATACCCTCTCTGCACCCTACACTTCTTATACTCTATACCCTCTCTGTACCCTGTACTCCACACAAGTGACCAGTTTGTATTAAGCAGTGGTGACTCTGTGCTGTGAGTTTCAGTGCACATTTAGATGCTGTGTTACAAGCAGCTCTGCCACTGAACGTTTTAGTGCACGTCTAGATGCTGTATTACGGTATCACCCACACCAGCACAGAAATAAATATGCCATTTTTTCCCATCACCTGTCAGAAATGGATATGCTTTATGAGCTATATATTAAGACCGTATCCAGGAGTGTTTTCTCGCTGGTGATGGATGTGTTTGCCTCCTGCACTGTGCTGAAGTTTCAGAGCAGTAATTCTGTTTAATGACTCGCTGATGCTGAGGGAGTATGTTTTCGCATGTTTCAGGGGTGTGTGCACTCCCTTTCAGTGAAGACTGAATGTGAGAAAGTCCTTTTTCTGTCATATCTTGCCTGAAACAGGGAGATGTCATGACAAACCTTCAGCTTGGGCCCATTCTGTCGCTGTCTGCCAGGCACACCATGACACGAGCTACAGCCTTTCATTTGCCACTGTGCTCCTGGTGAGGGAAAGTTCCAGTCCAGCATCATGTCCCTGGGTGTCCTCACCACACAAAAAGAGTATCTGTGGTAGGCATGCTCAGGATGTGCTAACCTATTTAGATAATGTCAGAGGATGGCAGCGCAAAGCGGGTTTCCTGGCGCTCGCTCTGTCTCTCTCTCTCTCTCTCTCTCTTCCCTGAGTACAGCAGCATGTGCAGGGCCAGACGTAGTAGTATTGTGTAGTATTGTTGTTCCTTAACGTGTTCACTAGCTGACCTTTTAGTTCTCTTTAGTCACAGTATTCTTTGTATTTTTCTTGTTCCGTTCTGTTTAGCCTAGCCTTAGCTTGTTTCTTGTTTTGCTCTGTTTGCCTTATCTTTGCTTTATCCTGTTCTGTTTGATACTTCCTATCTTGATATTGTTTCCTGTTAGCTTGTTAGGCCACTTTATACTTCTGCGTCGAACCTACGCCGTAGCCTACGCACAGAAATATAAATGCATTCTATGCCATAGACAACACATTAACTTTTATTAACTTTAAATGGGCCTTTAACCTGTTCTGTGCTTGCCGTGTTTTCTGTTTTGTTAGCCTTGTGCTTGTTCTCATTTGTTTATTCTATTTTTTGTATCTTCTTAGCTGTTGCTGTTGTCGTCATATAGTTATGCTGTTGGCTGTGCTTGATTGTGACCCTGGCTTGTTCCCTCACTACTCTTTTTTAGCTGTTCTTGTCTATTGGTCCTCTTGCGTGTTCTCTGGATTACGTTTGCGGATTGTCCTGTTAAAGCTTTATGGTTACACCTGAGTGCATCTTTCTCTTCACGTGTACTACGTGACACTGACATTGTTGATGATGACAAAGAACAGAATAATACTTTTATTAAAAACAGGTTTTTAAATGTTATTGTTGATCATAGAAAAGCTTGATTTCTATCATAACTGTCATTGTTTTGTTGCACACGTCTGGCTGATGTGGTTTAATTTCAGGTTCCATAGCAAAGCTCCTTCCAGTTCTGTGATTTATAAGCTGCAGGAGGAGACCTCCTCTCGTTTTGGCTTATGGCCTTCTGCGCTCGGCTTTAAATCCAGCCGTTTTGGTGCAGCGTTCCCGAACGTTGACAGCAGTCGTGGGATTCGTGAGCCTGGTTTAGGGCTGTCATTCTGCCTGCTTTGTGGTATTAATAAAGATACGCGCTCCGCCTGCGGTCCCTGATCTCATTTACATTCTTGAAGGGAAGAAACGCTTTGACGGAGGCGGTTTCGACGTGAAATCACTGTCAGAAGTGCTATTTAAAGAACAGACGCTCTCTCTGATTTGCATATTGTTATTTTTCTGCCTTAATCTTTATTTCACCTCTCGCTTGCCTATCAGGACCAATGACAGCTCTTAGCCTGGGAGAAGCTCTGATGCTGCACATTTCTGTATTTTTGGGATATTTAAATTGGGCACAGAGTGTTTAAACGGGAAGAAAAACTAAGACAGAGATGAACAATGTCACAAAGCGGAATACCAAACAAAGATATTTCTAAACAGTACACGCACACTGAGTCCTGACTTCATCCTTTGAGTGGCTGCCATCTAGAGCACTCAACAATCACTCTAATTTCACTTAAAGTAAGTAAGAAGTATTAAGTTTCTCTGACCATCACTTTGTTATTGTGCTAACATTCCTGATTGATTTGGGCCTAATCTGTGCCACTTCTGCTATTTACTGCTGAGTTACGGCACTGACAAGTTCTGTGTGGGTTAGAATTGGACCAAATGTAATGACCTGGGCTTGATTGGGCTATGGCATATGTTGTATGAGACAAATGTGGACCAAATGTCATAAGATATGGTTTATGGCAAGTATTATGTGGGCCAGATGTCACGAAGCTGGGTAGACTTGGGTTATGCCATGTATTATGGGCCAAATGTTAATTCCTCTTGCCCTGATTTGGCCCAGAACTGGCTCAAAAGACATCTTACATGTGGCCTATATAAGTTTGACCTGTGCTGAGTTGAGACAGCCAGCGTCAATATCATCATTTAACGCCAAAGAACTGCATATGTGGGCCACATTTGGGTCAAATATTCATTGCTATCTGGAAGAAACAAGCAGTCCCAAGAGAGTTTTGTACATTAAAGATTCTGTTCCTGTTCTCCATCCCACTGCTACACATCCCCAACACTAGGAAGTCCCTTGATTTAATGAACACTACCCTAAATTAGCATCTGAAAGGATGATGACATATTTTTCAAAGTTGCTGTCTCCCACAAGCAGAATCTCAAAGTGAAACTGTCATCTTTGTGTGACTCTGGTACTCAATTATTTAGCAAAATCATTAATTTACCAATGCTTAATAATGAAGAATGCAATGAACAAGGCTTTGTGTGTAGTACTGCAGTCTTGGCTGAGAATGCTAATTCCGCCCATCATTGCATAGGATAAGGTTCTGGAGTTCTCCTGAACACTATTCTTCACACAGATTGAACCTGAATGGAGTTTTACACATTAGCCCTGATGAAGTCATGCTCTGAATGAATTGGACATTGGTGCTTTTGCACCCAGGGTTCTGAACAGATAGTTGGTCTAATTATTTCTGCGAAGTGATAGCATGAAAGAAAGAAAGATATACACAATCATATCAGAATATTATGACCATCTTAACCATGTGTCTACCTGGATGTAACAGAGTTTGCTCAAGTGTGCTCCTGTGTTCATTATAGAGGTTAACTGTGGCAGTGAGTCATCGTACCCACTGGCATATATGGGCGCCATTGGAAGGCACTCATTCTCAGTACACTTTTACTACGGTGTCCATCAAAGTTAGATGCTAGAGGTTTAGAGGCTAGAGGTTTCAGAGATGCTGCCGCCACCATGCTTCACCTGGTATCCTATTATCATGCCCTTTTGGACATCAGTCACATCACGTCCTTTGCTCATGATGATGGTTTTACACTCTGCTACGACTGACTAGTGTGTATCTGTGACATCCCGGGCTGAAGGTTGTTTACTAGCTGAAATCTCATGTTATTTAGATGTGTGAAGAAAATGTGGTATTAGCGTAACTTATACAGTAACAGTAGATGATTATTGATTTGTATATCCATATTTTATCTATCCATCATCTGCTGTACTGAATGTCCATACACAGGGTCAAGCAGGGATAGTGATAAGGCAATTCCACCCTTGTGCAGAAAACAGCCAGATGTCCTTGTTCTATTAAGCCCAGCAGGATTGAGGTAAAAAGTCTGTGTGAAAATGGAAACACAGCTCTCAACTCTCATCTTCTTTTCTCTTTTTCTGACTAAATGTGTTTTTTTTTTTCCTACTAATAAAATATTTTCCATTAATCACTTGAGTCTGGCTTTGCTTGTTAAAATCGCCACAACAAAAGTGTGCAGGATGTGTGGAAATGTTTGCATGTTCATACAGTGGTTGGACAATGAAACTGAAACACCTGGTTTTAGACCACAATAATTTATTAGTAGGTGTTTGGCCTCCTTTTGCGGCCAATACAGCGTCAATTCATCTTGGGAATGACATATACAAGTCCTGCACAGTGGTCAGAGAAATTTTAAGCCATTCTTCTTGCAGGATAGTGGCCAGGTCACTACGTGATGCTGGTGGAGGAAACCGTTTCCTGACTCGCTCCTCCAAAACACCCCAAAGTGGCTCAATAATATTTCGACACAAAGACTTGCTGTCTTGGTCACAGATGCGCCAGCAAGACGTGCACCAACAATTTGTCCTCTTTTGAACTCTGGTATGTCACCATAATGTTGTGTGCATTGTAATATACTATATAACTGTGCTCTTACCTGCTAACTGAACCTTCACACTCTGCTCTTACTGGTGCAATGTGACATTAATGAAGATTGGCCACCAGACTGGTCCAATTTAGCCATGAAACCTCCCACACTAACATGACAGCTGTTTCAGTTTCATTGTCTAACCCCTGTACCTCATCTGTTTTTAAGTCCACTTAAGTCTTAATCATATTGTGTGACTTATATATTGTGTACTGTATGTAGGTTGTGTCTGCTTTATGTTGATTTATTTTATTGTGTCCTCTTTACAGCACTTTGCTCAGTTCCTTAAATAACGGCTAAAGTCAACATTTGCAGTAAAATGTACATTTTGCCCTTTGAAATGAATGCAAATAAAAAATAAAAGCAAGCAAAGTCACTTCATCTGGTGGTATAACCATTGATACATATATTATCCCCCATAGTGTTGGGGAAGGGAAAAGGTAACCGGGTGCATTTCATGACAGCGTGGAGCAACGTGAGGATGAGCTCTGCCCTCAGCACCCAGCAAAATATTTAGTATATGCAGGACTGTCAAATTTATTCAAATGTTCAAAGGCAATGATATTCACAGTGTCTGTCTCACTGTCCATCACAAATCCAGAGAACTATGCCAGCCTGGGTGCACAGTATGGCATTCATTGGTGCTAACAGAGTATTTGAGAGTCAATATGGACTTAATTTGTAGTTTTAAACATTCTAAATGAGTGATTCATTCATTCATTCACTGTTAATAACATTATTTACTGTTTAAGTACACAGTCATATAATATTATGACCACCTCCTTGTATCTACACTCCTTGTCTGGTGGATCATTCTCAGTGACACTGATGTGGTGGTGGTGTGTTAGAGCTGCTGAAGATGTTAGTCACTGTCTACTGTATTAGACACACCTACCTTGTTGGTCCACCTTGTAGATGTAAAGTCAGAGACAGCAGCTCAGCACAGTTTGTGTTGGTCCTCTAGTCCTTCACTGGCACTGTTGACTGATTGGTCACTATTTTCTCTCCCACAGTGACACCGAGGTGTTTAAAAACATCAGCAGCTCACTCACCACCATGTCAGTGTCACTGAGAATGATTCACCTTGACAATGAGTGGAGATACAAGGAGCTGGTCATAATATAATATGATGTATATAAACATTCATGGCTCTAAAGTAAGACTTTCCTGGTATTTTGTTACAGGTCATGGAACTAAAGGGGTTTTCGAGCTCCTGGCTGGCTGGAGAAGGACCCGGGAGAACTTGCCCTTCAAGGAGCGAGTGGCAGATGCTTTTGCTGATGTGATGGTCTGCTACACCATGACCAGCTCACTGTACATTATCACTTTTGGCATGGGTGCCAGTCCGTTCACTAACATTGAATCGGTGAAGGTGTTCTGCCAGAGCATGTGCGTGGCCATCCTGGTGAACTACTTCTACGTCTTTTCCTTCTACGGCTCCTGCTTGGTGTTTGCGGGCCAGTTGGAGCAGAACCGCTATCACAGCGTGTTTTGCTGCAAGATCCCCTCGGTGGAGTACCTGGACCGCCAGCCCACGTGGTTCAAGACCATGATGAGTGATGGCCACGACCTCTCCACGCACCATGACAGCGTGCCCTACCAGAACCACTTCATTCAGCACTTCCTGAGGGAGCATTACACAGAGTGGATTACCAACACCTATGTCAAGCCCTTTGTGGTAATCCTCTACCTGATTTACGCATCTTTCTCTTTCATGGGATGTTTACAAATCAGTGACGGCTACAATATAGTCAATCTGTTAGCCAGCAATTCACCCAGCGTGTCGTTTGCCCTGACCCAGCAGAAATTATTCAGCAACTATAGCCCAGTGATTGGGTTCTACATCTATGAGCCCATTGAGTACTGGAACTCTACAGTGCAGGAGCACCTCAAGACCCTCGGCCAGGGCTTCAATAAGATTTCATGGATTGACAACTACTTTAATTACCTGAAGGTGGCTAACGTCAGCGCGTCGACCAAAAGTGATTTCATAAACATCCTCAAGAATTCCTTCTTGAAGAGTCCAGAGTATCAGCACTTCACGGAGGATATCATTTTCTCGAAAAACATGGACGAGTATGACATCATTGCCTCTCGGATGTACTTGGTGGCGAGAACAACGGAGAAGACCAGGGAAGAGGTGGTGGAGCTACTAGAGAGACTCCGACCGCTCTCCCTAATAAACAGCATCAAATTCATCGTCTTCAACCCCACATTTGTGTTCATGGACCGCTATAGTTCGTCTGTGGTCTCACCCATCCTCACGTCGGGGTTCAGCGTCCTGACCATCCTAATCCTCACCTTCTTCCTCGTCATCAACCCCCTGGGGAATTTCTGGCTGATCTTGACCGTCACCTCTGTGGAGCTGGGCGTCCTGGGCCTGATGACGCTCTGGAATGTAGACATGGACAGCATCTCTATACTGTGCCTTATTTATACTCTCAACTTTGCCATGGATCACTGTGCCCCCCACCTGTACACGTTCGTACTGGCCACTGAGCACACCAGGACTCAGTGCATTAAGATATCGCTCGAGGAGCACGGGGCAGCCATCTTGCAGAACACCTCGTGCTTCATTATCGGGATAATGCCCCTGCTTTTTGTGCCTTCCAACCTGACCTACACACTGTTCAAATGCTCGCTCCTCACCACCGGCTGCACAGTGCTGCACTGTTTTGTCATCCTGCCAGTGTTTTTGACTTTCTTCCCACCGTCCAAGAAGCGGCACAAGAAGAAGAAGCGGGCGAAGAGGAAAGAGCGGGAGAGGGAGCGAGAGCGGGAGAGGGAGGAGATTGAGTGCATTGAAGTCAGGGAGAATCCTGACCACGTGACAAGCGTCTGAGGGGTACCGACGTGGCACATGGCAACCACAAAGAGAGCATGTCCTGTCCAGTGGGGGGGGGCGATGTCATGTAGCACTTCACAGGTCCAGTGTGGAGCCGCCCTAGTGAGCGGGATGACCTTCAACATCTCCAGCGATCAGCAGCGTTGATGTCTAGTAGAAAGTCTTTTAAAATGTGCACCATTCGCCCTGAGCAGTGTATAGCATCGGCAGCTGCCTAAATTCTCCCAAGAAGCTGCATAAACCTTTTTTTGATTAGAAATAAAAAGGATGAAAGAATTGTTAACCGTAGCATGACCCAAGCTGACTCATTTCAGGCAGTTTTTAAGAGATGCTAGGTCTAACTGTGTGTGGGTGGGAACCCATACATTTAGAAATTATGAGCTGGAAATAATACTTTGTAGACCAATAAAAATGTATTTTTGTAGGCAAAGTGTATAGATTTACACAGTCATGTCAGCATATTATGACCACCTGCCTAATCATCCTTGGCTTGGAGTGCTCAGTGGTGATCCCTGAGACTTTCCTAATTGCTCCTTTATTCATGATAGAGGTTAACTGGTCCACTCTGGTGCATCAGTTGCTCTGTTCCACTTGCCGGAGCATCAGGGGAACATGGGGCACCACTGTTAGGCTGTTGGGAGACACTCAATATATAAGAACTCCATTCTGAGTACAGCTTCACTACAGCAGCTCTAGAGCCTGTAAAGTTTGAGATTTCTGAGATGCTGCCTCCACCATGTTTCACTGCTACACTATTATCATGTACATCAGTCACATCACGTCCTTTGTTCATGATGATGGTTTTATACTCTGGTACAACTGACTGGTGCGCTCACTATCGCATGGCATCTGTGGCCAAGTTTATTCCAAACCAGGGGTGGTCATAATACTCTGATATGACTGTGGTATTAAAGTACAAATATATGCGAAAGCATTTATAAATGTAGCATGTCATGTAGTAGAGTTGAGATGCAGATGTTATACACTGCTCATTCTGCACAAACGAATAGGAAGACAGATACTTTCAAGCTGCATTTCAGTGGAATAGGATGTGTCCTTTGTACTGTTACAAAAATATGTGTGTTCCCACACCATTAGCTGCATATCGGAGATGTAATACATAAAACATCAAGCATGTGCTAGAATAACTGATAATTAGCCCAGTGTGAATCATGGGTAATATTAATGTATGTGTCCAAAATCGTTTGCAGTTCTGCAAATGTGCTGCTGTTTGAAGTATGACAGCACTTAGATCCAAGGACAGACCTCCCTAAAAACACTGAAACTGAAGGTTCTTCAATTAGATTTCAAGGCAAGCTGAACTAAGTGCATGAATGCAACAATAGACCACTGAAAATAGCGTGTTGACTTCATAATTGAGTTGTTGAGAGATTTTTGCCAAATTAATAGTTATTACAGCTCTTGGTATCCATTATCAATTGTTTGTTCAGCGGTCTAGTTGAATTGAGTTGCCCAGGTTGTTAATTTTACACTCAAAACAAAAGTTCTACATTCAGTACCACATTATATCAGAAATACAGTGTTGGCAGACATCATTTATTGCAGTTACAGTGCAGTTTTTTCCCCATCACGTTGCATATTTTAAATGTAAAAGATATGTAGATTTATGCTGAGTTTCAGAACATACATTTAGAGCAACAGGAATTTAAAAATGATTGCATGGGATTAGAGCAGGATAAACAGCTTAAGAGATGTTTTATTACTCAGTAAAAATGATTCATATACATATTATCAATTATAATAATTAAAATGAATAAATGACAGTAAATAATATAATGCATTAAAACAGTATGTTTGATATATTAAAATAAATAATAATTTTCACAGTTTTGCATGTAGTCAATCAGCCAAGACTTGTTTGGGATCTAAATTTTAGTTTCTTTAGTTTGGACCTGCAGCAGTGACAGTAACTAACGTTGCTACCAAACACTACAACTCAGTAGTATTTATACTATTAGTACTGTTTATTTCAGCAGAAAAAAAATAATTAAGTTTGGTTTCCATCCACTAGTTATCCACAGTTATGTGAAGAAACTTATGAAGCTACCATTCAGAGATTTCTTGCCTAAAACTCTCAGTGTAGGCAGAGCTGCTGTAATACAGGATCTAGACCTGCACTAAAACTTTATGGATGGAAAATTCACTAATAGTAGCTTTAATGCTCCAATTTCAAACTGAAGGAGAATTTTGATCCAAACAATTCTTTGCCAATCAGCTTCAAAAGTGACCAACTGTGTACATTTGATACTGACAGCGATGCTGTTTCTAGTCTAGTGGAAGTTCCCCTTTATAAGAATGTTGATTGTGTCCATAGTTTACATGTTTTATTTAATAGGGTGTGTGATCAGGAAGGACACTGTTGCGTACATTTGGCCTTACTCATCTAGTCAAGGCACTGGATGTACTGTAAAGTCATTCCAAAGGCAGATGGCCCCTCTGTATGTAGAAGAGCCATGTTGATCAGAGTTTACAAGATAAGGTGAAGTTCTTTGGACCAAAAGGTTGCTGAGATGCAGGAGCAGAGGCTGCAGAACAGGTTATGGAACCAGATGACATATCTGGCTTTTTAATATCAGTTCCTGAGGATGTATAGACTTCTCAGTGTGGCGTACAGTAGCCTCATATTGTCTTTATCTGTTGCTGGCATCATGAAATGTGGTGTTTTAAATATTCAGTGGGTCAAACGTTGCATTATGAACCTTGTATAAATGTCCACCATGTCCATACAGTATAACCAAGGGTAGATGCAACATAGTTAAATAACCCAGCAAACAAACACAGACCTAACTAGTACTCAGACATCCATCACTGGGAAGTTATTAGTTGGCGCATTCGATGCCCACCACTGATGGCATCACTCTAGGAAGAGGGCATGAAAATTAAATAGGCTATATGAAGAAAATATGCATACTGAAGTCATACTTTCCAAAAAGACTGCGCATGTAATGTATGTATGCATGTATTCCGTTAGTGTGCAGTTTTGTTAGGTTTTACATTTTGGAGAAATGTTGCTGCAATATTTCTTTTATTTGGTTTTATTTAATGCATAATTGATATCATCTTGTCAGTAACTTGAAGAGCTATCTGTTGGCTAACCAGAATAACACACACACACACACACACACACACACACACACATATATATATAAATTGTAAAATAATTGTATAGGATTTTATAGTTTTTTAAACAAATGAAACATTAAAGATTTTTTAATTCTTATTAAAAAGGCAATAAAGAACAAAAATAATGAAAAGCTAACTGAGTAGGCCAGTAATACATTATGGAAAGTCAACTTGTGTACTCAATGGATCAGTTCTTTCCATACAGATAATTATCATAGAGGTCCAGTTTCATTTGGTTTGAAAAACACAGCTGAGTAGTAACTGTATTACAGTTTTAGAATGAAACTTCTAAATCACATAAGCTCTAGGCAGTTTACAAGCTACGACTGATGTAAAAGATTCAAAAGACAAGAAAAGTGAAATACAGAATAATAATAGGGGATTAACTAATATTACAAAATGCAGGTTAGCTAATTACTAAAGTTATGTTATGTTACGGTCACTCTTAATAGGCCTTTAGTTTTAATTCTGTGTGTGTTTAGTTAGAACATGTGGAAAACTGTGGCATATAGCAGTCTGTCTGGAACTTTCTGCACTGCCTTTCATCTCTAACATTTCTGTTATCAGCAGAATTCAGTGTCAGTTGATCTAATCTACTGACAAGACATTTTTTATCTAGATCTATATTCTTTGAGCAATTCATAAAAGTATGCACAGTTATTATGACCACCTACCTATTTACTACTTGATCCTTGGATCAGGATACTTGATCCTGTGTTCATTATAAAAAATAGAAACAAGGAACAAAGAAAACAGACTTTAAAAATGAGCAATCAAAGTGTGCATCACCAAATGAACTGGCCATGTTGTTTCAGTTTTTGAGTGGTCCGCCATGTTTTCTCACAAATTTAAGTCTTGAAGTTTTAAGTCTTCAGTTAGCAATACACAATTATACAGATATGGCATTTTCATGTCTGATACAATAAACTGTAATTCAACTATTTTAATGTAAAATGCATGTTTCATTATTGCCATCTGCAGAGTGGCCAGCAGAGGACCCCGTGGAATATAGAAGAAGGAAAACTCCCACTGTCAAACTAAAAATAGAACACAAAATCAATAGTTGCACTTATCTGCCATAATTTCAGTATGGGGCCGATAACATTAATTACATTTATATATTTGTTGGAAAATAATACCTCGGCCACCAATATATTGAGCTTCCCCAGCTAAGTATTATAACTGTCTGGATTGAGTAGGTAGACAAAAATATAGAAATATATCAATATTGGTTAATTGTTATTTTTTCATTTGGTTACAGTTTTGGGTGATAGTGTAGGAAAACATACTGTTCACATAATACTTTATAAATAATACATAATAAATTAGCAATAAGGTCTGGATAGTGTAAGCACATTACATGCTATCTAGATATTTGAGAGAAATATTTGATGTTCTGGGTTGTTCTAATGAAAATGTCAAATATTCTGTGACCTCCAAAATAATGAATAAATAAATAATAGCTCTGATATGGGCAGCGATGGTCAAGAATACATGTTCTTACAGTCAGTAGGGTTTTTCTCTTTGTCCACAATAGACATAGCTTTTATTATTATTATTATTATTATTAAAGTAGAAATTTGCATAGCACCCTGAAATTCTATTTGGGATATTCCAAAAACAATACCAAAAAAAAACATCTTTTTCCACTTTAGATGCCATTTATATTTACCAATGTTATGTCTGAATACTAGATAGCCACGGGTCATTTCAACACAATATATAACTTCATTTAAACAAGAGAATCTAACCAGATTTATCCAACTATATGCTATGAAAATCTATACAACACAATGCACACCAGCACATCTCTTCATGATCAAGTCCTCCACACTACAGAGCAATAATATCACAGTTATGTACTGTAGTCAGTTTCAGTGAATATCTGCAGCCAAGACTGTCCGGTTTCCTAACTTTCAAAATCGAAAGACAGAAACAGCATTCAGTACATCATTTACACAAAATCAAGTGTTAACTATGAAACAGAATACTTTTTTTTCTCAATTCTAAGAGTCCAATTTATTCTTTGATGCTGTGGTGCGTGATTGTGTTTGGCTACTGAACAAGTTTCGTCTAAAAGTCTTAAAAAGTGAGTATTGATTATTGGTTATTTTCATTCTAAACATACAATATACTGCACATTTTTATGGATTTTATAACTGCACAGCACGTTTTACATGATCACAATCACTTTTATCTGTTCTTTCACAACTCTGCTTTCTATTGGTTGGTCAGTGACACTGAGGGTGTTTTTCAGCTTCTTAAAAAAGTCAGAAACAAGTTTGTGAATGAATGTACTGAATGTTTCTATGAAAGAGATACTTTACATTATGTTGGGGAATGTTTGAGCTCAGAAGATAGAACGTAAACAGAAATAATAATTAATCCTGGTAAATGGTAATAATAAATATGTTCATTTTTCAGAATCTTGCAGATTTCATGCTCTTAATCCCAAATGCCCCAAAAAACTCAGTGCTCATGCACATTTAATTTTATTTTTTATTTTTTTAAAGCCATTTAAAAGGCTGAAACAAAACCTTACAAGGCATTGTTTTTAAAGTGTCCAATCTCAGGAGTGAGGAGGTTGCTGCTCGTAAAATGTATCTAAAGATAACTCTTCAAGTAGAAATTCTGCCATCTCGAAATGTACTCTTGCTTATTCTGAGCAGTAGTTTAAAGTGTTTTTGTGTACACATAAGTGCTTATCAATATCAGTGAATCGTTACTGTGTCAGTACCTCGTATGAACTTCAATGTCTGGTTTTAAAAAAACACCCTTACATAAGCAAAATCATCACAGACTTTAGTCAAATGCCCTAATACTGCATATATAGACTACGTACAGATAATTAGCTTATCTAGTTGGTTATAGGTAAGCAGCGAATGTATTAACGTTAGTCCAACCACGTTTTCAGATTCATAAGTTTAAAGCAAAGGAATAGTCAAAACTATCAAAGCAAAATGTAATGTTTCAGTAATAATCGGTATGACTTAGTCGTGCTGTAGCCTCAGTCTAGATTGGCATTGGCTATCGTATGAATATTGTTAGAAAAATGTCATACAGTATATAGTGCTCTCAAGACGCAGTGTTAAGATAATATTGCTGACATGTTACCATTGTTGAATATTGTATTCTGTGCAGTAATTTGCATATTTAAGGTTCTCTTCATGCACTTAGGGTGTCTTAAGTGTTTCATCCCTTAAAAAGGATTCGTCATTTCATGTGACTGGTTTTAAAATATGTTGACACTATGTCTACAAACCCAGACTTTAATATGTTGTGAAGTTCTTTTTATGTGGAGCACCAAAGCGTTTGGGAGATGTTAGTTTCAGAACACTGTGATGACTCTGTCTTCTTAAGATTCGGTAGCATTGGTGAGGGATTAAAAGCCATCGTTTTTAATTGTAGTGCGAGAGAGGCTGATGTTGTGTTCAGTTCATCTGGCAAACTTTCTGACTATGTTTCAGTGCAGTCGAGCACTTAAGTAACCCCTAGGCAAGGCATCTAACCCATCAACGGCATCGTAATGGAAGATGACACTGTGTTATGGGCTGCCCACAGAGCTAACATTACTGTTCCTCAATGGTTCTTGGCTTGGGCATGCAGCCTTTACACCAGGGGTCTTGATTTTGGGCTTTGATCTTCCCAGATGACAGTTTTAGACATTATGTGAGCGTAAGCTTTAAGAAGAATCTTCAAAATACTCAGTAATATCAGAATATTATGACCAGATGCCATGAAATGTTGATCCACACTCCTGTGTTCAAGGTCAACTGATACACTGTGGTGTTGATTGCTCTGTGCCAGTCACTGTTCCCCTCTGGCATCAGTGGGTACCACTGTTATGCTTTTGGGAAGCACTCAATGTACATTTTAAGTACACCATCACTACGGCGGCTCTAGAACATCTCACACAGTTAGTGGTTTCTGAGATGCTGCCTCCACCATGTTTCACAGGTACTCTATTATCATATACAGGGGTTAGACAGTGAACCTGAAACACCTGGTTTTAGACCACAATAATTTATTAGTAGGTGTAGGGCCTCCTTTTGCGGCCAATACAGCGTCAGTTCATCTTGGGAATGACATATACAAGTCCTGCAC
>BRDA01039375.1:0-12494 GCA_036984385.1 Crenuchus spilurus
CTATAAACAACCTCAATAAACATTATTAATCACTAGAATAGGAGATATTAGTCCATAAACAACCTCAATAAACACTACTAATCACTAGAATAGGATATATTACTCCATAAACAACCTCAATAATCACTATTAATCACTGGAATAGGAGATATTAGTCCATAAACAACCTCAATAAACACTATTAATCACTAGAATAGGAGATATTACTCCATAAACAAGCTCAATAAACATTATTACTCACTAGAATAGGAGACATTAGTCCATAAACAACCTCAATAAACACTATTAATCACTAGAATAGGATACATTAGTCCATAAACAACCTCAATAAACACTATTAATCAGTAGAATTATCTCTGATTTTTTTTAACATTAGTGAAAGAACTATTATTCTAACGTTACCTCAAAACACATCACCCACATTCCCACATCTACCGTGCACAAAATATGCACTAAACTTCTCTTGGAGAGTATAAAAAACTTTTCTTATATTAAATATGTATTCTTTGTACAAGTCTTTGGAGCTTACTTTGCTTTCTGAAGCAGAAGATGTAATAGGAGCTGTCGATTTCGTATAGGATGATGGGGGTGGTTGAGGAAGGGCTGGAGCCACAGTGTTTCGGCTGATTGTTGATGAGTTGAGAAGGTTGCTCATGCTGCTGCTACTTCTGAGAGTGCTGTTACTGAACAAAAAGTTAAGATTCAGGATCAAAGAGGAGATAACAAGGTTAAATGGGTTAAAACATGATGTTGGTCTACCTGGGGTCAGGTGGTCTAGGTGCATCTTCAACTGAGCCAACATACGCAGCAGGAAACCAGCCTTGGCTGAAAGAAGTACATGCATGTAATGCAAAGTAGAAATGTACACATTTGGCTCCCGATGTTGGCATGTTTTATGTCCAAAGTTGAAAACGTGCCTGTTTTCCTAAATCATTATGCACTTGCCTACTCTTAAACAAACATATTTTTCTTGTTTCTGACAGCATTTCTTATCTAAAACCTCTTATTACAAAACAGAAGCAATAGCCATATTCAGGTCTGTAGACTTGTCTATGTTACAGTAGTCAAAGTTGTCAAAGTTTAAGGCAAGTAAGAGATAATAGTCTATTTAGACATGCATGCACAATGTGTAGAGTATAAGCTTCTATTAGTTGTTACTTTTATTTCTTGTATCAAAAAATTTGAAACTTTTCAATGCTTAGGTTTGTCAATCAATTCCACACTTTTTCAATTCTTTTTTGTTGTATTTTATTGACACTTGAGGAGTTCTGTCTGGATTACAGAGATTAAATATTAAAAGATGCTAGTTAAACTAAAAATGTAGAAATGTGTCCAAATATACATGATACATACTGTATACATTTGGCATGATGAGTGTTTTTAGTTTAGAGTATTAGCCAGAGTATTGGCAAATTTTTTAAAAATGTATTTTATTTTTATTTATTATTATTATTATTAATAATACTTATAATGATTGTTTTTTTTTCATGCTGTAGCATTTTCAGTTTTCTTTGAAATGTAAAGTGCATTACAAATAAAATGCATTATTATTATTATTAGTAGTAGTAGTAGTAGTATTAGTATTATTAGTAGTATTATTAGTAGTAGTAGTAGTAGTAGTAGTATTAGTAGTAGTATTAGTATTATTATTATTATTAGTAGTAGTAGTAGTAGTAGTAGTAGTAGTAGTAGTAGTATTATTATTATTAGTAGTAGTAGTAGTAGTAGTAGTATTAGTAGTATTAGTATTATTATTAGTAGTAGTAGTAGTAGTAGTAGTAGTAGTAGTAGTAGTATTATTATTAGTAGTAGTAGTAGTAGTAGTAGTAGTAGTAGTAGTATTAGTATTATTATTATTATTATTATTAGTAGTAGTAGTAGTAGTAGTATTAGTAGTATTAGTATTATTATTATTATTATTATTAGTAGTAGTAGTAGTAGTAGTAGTATTAGTAGTAGTATTAGTATTATTATTATTATTAGTAGTAGTAGTAGTAGTAGTAGTATTAGTAGTATTAGTATTATTATTATTATTATTAGTAGTAGTAGTAGTAGCAGTAGTATTAGTATTATTATTATTAGTAGTAGTAGTAGTAGTAGTAGTATTGATTTGGTGTTGAGTATCGTGATACTACATTTGGTATCGGTATCAATTCGGTATCAAAATTGTGGCATCATGAAAACCCAGCTTGTTATCTTAGCCTTGTAGCTCCAGTGCAAAACTAAAAAAAGCAGATGCCAGATACCAAACATGATTTGGCTTAAAGACTATATTTGATCTGAAAGGAGACAATGTGTCTATCTTACTTTTTTTTTTTAGTAAAAAAGCTGAGATCCATATAAACAGGCTGATTCCACTTTTTTATCATTCCCTTACCGTGAGGAACTTTCTGAACGACCATAAAGCCAACCGTTCCGTGGCTCTGGCACAAGAACAGTGACCATTTCTCCTCTGGCGAATGGCAAAAGGGTTGCATTAGAGGAGGGTGGGTGTGCCACCAGTGCTCGCATCATTCTGCCTCCAGCCAATCCCAGAGATTCTCCAAATGAGCTGGAGCGGGAACGAGTGGGCTGTGGGGAAGGACCTAAACAGAAACAGAGAATGAAAACAAGGGCCAAGATGTAGAGTGTGTAAGAGTCTGGGGTCATGTAGTATTGCTGCAGGTTTGTGCTGGTGTTCTACAGTCTCCTCACCTCTAGAAGGCGCTCTGCCTAAAGGCTGTTCTGCCCAAGCACGAGTTTGGTCATCAACCTGAGAAAGAGTGCAGCAACCATTCCTTAATTAGCTAATTAATCTATGCAAATTTAAAGCCATGACTATAAGCTGTGAAGGAACCTCTCACCATACTGTCCTCCACTCTTGAAGAAGTGTGAGAACGAGGCATTCTTGTCTGATCCACTTGATCCCTCCATCCTTCAGCCTTCTGCTGCAGAGTGCCCCCTGTCTTTGGCAGGAGGAACATCCTCATTTACAATCATGAACAATATTCAGCATTTCTGACCCAAGTCACTGCACAATTTCTGTTCTATATAATAAATGACAGACTACTGTTTAGGTCATTGATTAGACTGCAGGAGACATTACTAGTGCGGCTCCATTAGTAGGCAGCCATGGCCTAGTGGTGAGGATCTGGTCTTGTGACCGAAAAGTCGCCGGTTTGATCCCCAGACAGGACATGACTGAAGTGCCCTTGAGCAAGGCACCTAACCCCCTAACTGCTCCCCGGGCGCCGATGGATAAGGGCTGCCCACCGTTTCGGGCCCAAATTCTTACAGCCTGGTGTGTTCACTAGTGTGTGTGTGTGTTTCACTGCACGAATGGGTTAAAAGCAGAGGTCAAATTCCATTTGTGAAAAATCACATTGGATCTCTAACAACAACAAATCTCCAAAAGTGATACATTTGTGAAAAATTTCATTTTGTTTATAATTTAATTCAAAATGTAAAGTGTACAAATTATTTATATATTTTATTGTCACGCTCCGCCTGGGCCTCATTCATCTCCCTGTCTTTTGTGTTTGATTTCATCCTCCTCGTGTTCGTCCTTCATCATATCTCCACCCCCCTGTGATGTCAGATCATTGTTCAGGTCTGTTCCCTAGTTGGTATAAAATCACTGGCCCTATAAAGGCCACTGGCCCTTTGAGTCATATTGTTGTCTGTTATTAAGTATGTTACAGTTCCTCCTCCAGGAGTAAGGCTTGAAATGTCACTTTATATGTAATGAATATAAAATATACGAAAAATTACATTTTTGTATGAAATACTGAACAACAATGAACTTTTTCAGAATGCTCAAATATATTTCTTTACATAGAACTTTTCTGGAGAAATTTTTGTTTGATTTTTAGTTTATATAATCTGTATTTACATCTAGGAAAGCTATACATAATGGTACACAACATTTTGAGGGTTAAAAATATATCTTAAAAAGTTATTTTAAACAAAAGTTGTTTTCTGATGAGCAAGACAATAAAGAGATTAGAACTGCTGGACATCTTAATGGGTAGACACTGGGCAGATAAAGCTCATATAAAGGCTTAAATCTATGAGGATTATCTGTCCAAAGTCAACCCATTAAGATGTTTGATTTAGCCCAGCATGCTCTTCATGCTCTAGAGTTAAATAACCATCTATAATGTTAATCGATCAGACAAGTGGTGATATAATGGGTGCCCTCATAGATCAATATCAGTGTTCACAGCAATAAACTGTCGTTGTAACAAAGCTTATGTAGCTATAGTAACATCACAGGAGAAAAAAAATACATATTAAGTTTACAGTAGATATGTGCTATTGCTAGATGTGTGCGCTTGTTTGAGGTTATTGTAATCACATGCTGGTCAGTTTATGACTTTGTGTTGTTTATGTACCAAAAACTTGATTTTAACATCACCAATTTGAACTCTTTTGCTAGAAATGGATGACATAATGTTAAAGGTATGTGAGAAAGGAGAGGAGAAACTCGAGAAGTTGTGCTGGAGTTCTGAACCACTTGGCTACAGAGCCTAAAGCCACACCCCCACCTTTTTAAAAGCCAGAAGAATGAAAAGTGGAGGTAAGAGTAGTTATGGAAGTCAGAAGAATTAGGAGGTGCCAGGGTAGTGGTTCATGCCAGGGGAGTGCCTGGGGCTTAAGCCTCTGAAGAAATGTTGCACCCCAAAAATTTTTATCCCAGTGGTGTGTGTGTGTGCGAAGATGTTCGTCCCGTAGGGGGGTGGGGTGGTGGTATCGTGAGCGTGCATGGGGGGGTGGGATGTAGTTGAGTTGGGGTTGCGCGGAGCGGTTGGTGTAACTGGACTATTATAAAAAGACCTGGCATAGGCCTACGTTATGTGGTTTTCTTCTGTTATTACATAACATAATTTAGCCCTTCATATATATTCTATATGTAAATGATATCTGTTCTGATTGGCTAACATGTTTTAGTAGGAATGAAAACTTCTCTGTAGAGTCATGAGTGTATCAAGTTAAACCCTAAACTCAAAAGGCAGATTTGTAAAAAAATTTAAAAATTTAAAAAACATTAAATTTGAAACTTAAAAATTGTATCCAAGTAGATTTTCCACTGTTATTGTAACAAAACTGTAAGAACATAAGTTCTGTTGGTCCATTCTTTATTAAATATTCAGTACAATGCACAGAAAATTTTAATGGAAACTGTACATCCATCAGAACTTTCTACAAAGTACTACGTGGCGCTGCTTTGTAACTTAAGACTTGTCCCATATGAGCTGCCATGACACTACAAATAAGCAGAGGACGGAAGCTTTCAAAGAAGTTTTACCTTGTTCATGAGATATGCTATAGACTGAGTGAGCCCGCAGTGCTTTTCAGCCAGAAAGCGATATCTCCTCTCTTCTTCTTTTAGCGCCTCTCTCTGACTCTCCCTCAGGAACTGCACATATTCAGCAGCGTCCTACACACACCCACAGTACACTGTTATTATTACCATAATCCTTCACACACACGCATGTCACCACCAGCATCACAATATCTCCACTGCTTTTAACACACTCTCTTAGTCTTACAGTGCACATGTTAATACAGATATTTTATTATTTTTAAATGTTTGAGCACATTAAACTGGTACACACACAGGTTTAGGCTTACCTTTGAACCGCCTCTTCTAAGTTGCCTTTCCAAAGCTGTTGCTTGGTTCCTCACCTCCATCTCATAGCGCCTCCTACTGCCCTGAAGGTCAATATCGACAATTAATGTCTAAATAATGAATGTCAACTGATAATACAGTTCATATTGTTGTTACTAGAGAGCATACTAGAGAGCAGTTTACTGACTGATATGTAGTCTTTATCCATCCTGACATTATTCTCCATCTCCAGGAGGACTTCATTATGGAGCCAGCGAAACTAAAACACACACATTCAGTATACATTATATATCACATTACACACAAAGCCTAGACAAAGAAGTGGGGAAGTGAGAATGTGGTGAAAGATAAACAAAATCACATACTACTCCTTCCAGCTCAGTGGTAAGTCTCCTCTGACTCTCCGAAATCTGTATCAATATATCACCTGCCAAAACAAGCACACACACACAGAGAGAGAGAGAGAGAGAGAGATAGAGAGAGAGAGAGAGAGAGACAGAGAGATGGAGAGCCTGTTTATATTACATCCTTACCATATGACATATTTACAAACATTAGAAAATCTTAAATATAGCATAATTTAATATATTATTTTATCTTTAATATATTATTTCTGTGTGTATGTATATTTGTTTTACCATACTTGTGGGGATTAAAGTACCCAGCTTCGCCTATTATTAAATATGATTTATTTTAATATTTAAAGGAAAATAGAATTCCAGTCACCTCAAGGGCCCTCCCGCCACTTGGGGCCCTGAAAACTCAGTCCCAATTTTCACCCCACTATGACGCACCTGGGTGTCCCTGGTAAATATGTTGTCTTGAAGGCAGCATACGTTAGGCTTCTGCCCTTGCCTTATACATACTGACATTCCTCCAGATTCCTTGCATTGTTTAATGATATTAAGTACTGCAGAAGTAGAAATATACAAAGTCTATATTTGACTTGTTTGAATTGTTACATATTTCAATGATTTTCCTATGCATTTGTTGACAAACTGGAGATCATGTGGCCATACTTTCTCCTCAAAAGACTCTCATTGATACTGCTTATGTACCAAATCATGACTACAATCGCCTGTTCACATCACCTGTTTAAAATCACATCATTATTTAGTTTTCTTTTTTACCTCATTACTCACTCTAAATTACACATGTTCCAACTTTTTTGGAATGTGATGCAGGCCTGAAATTGCAGAATAAATGTATTTTAACAAATTAAATTGACTTGACAAAACATGAAATATATTGTATTCAAACTGTCTGAAATAAAATAAAAATCTAACTAAATGTAAGAAACACTGCATTTGTTTTGTATTTTGTAACTTTTCTGATTTGGTGTTGTAGAAAAAACATATTAAGGAGCCTAGTATTAATACTGATATTTAAAAAATTTTGTAAAGTCCACAGATTATGCTTAACATGGGAGTGTGTGTGTATTAGTGTATAGAAGTATGTAAGAAGATCATCTAGTAACTGGTACTACAGTTTATAGTAGTCCTCAAATTATGCCTGTGTGTGTGTGTGTGTGTAAAGCTTTTAAAGGTTAAACACACGCAGTGCAGCTGATGGTCTGTCATCATTATTAATTTATCATCACAGAGCAGCCTCTGTTACCTGATAGCACAACATTAAACACACACACACACACGCACACACTTGCACACCTTCAGTCTTCCTCATCTGTTCTTTTTCTCTCCCTTTATTGCTCCCGCTCCTTATATTATTGGACCTGTTCTAAATTTTTCCCACAAAACACATTAGAAATCTGTTCTCACACTGTAAAACACACTGTATTGGGAATGAATGGCCATGCGTTGAGTTTCAAAGCATTCCTGTGTGGTGTAAGATGCAGTGGGGAAAGACCAAAGTGCCATGTGTATAATAAATTTAGATGTGTATCTGTGCATGTGAAGGCCACTGCCTCCAATTCAGCTAATAGCAGCAATAAAGCTGGTTAGTCAACCTGGAACTGAGCAGTGGTCCACACACACTAAAGCTCTGCTGCAGTAGAGGTGGGGTAGTTATGGTTCTGGGGGCTTGGAGACTAATTTCACACTGGTCAATAAGCACCTGTGCCCAGCCTGTTTATTAGGTCAGTCGGTCTGGCATCAGAGAGATAACACAGAATAATATCAGTAATATAACATAATGTATGCTCATTAGCTTAATAATCATTATTAGATTTGTATTTATCTGCACAGTAAGTGCTAATATGCACAGATAAAATAACACTGATATTAGAATGAATCACAGTAATACACAGTTTTGGTTTAATCCTTCCCAGCCCTATTATTCTCATGGCTGTCTAATGATATATGGTGTTCTTACAAGCATAATTAATTATATATACCAACACTATTATATAAAATAGATATGAAAGAAAAACTATTCATTAAAAACTTAAATAAGAAAAATCTCAGGTATATAATTATATACGTGTATTACCCCCCCATCCCCCACCTCCACATGCACCAGACAATACAAAGAGATTAAGTACAAATTTCAAGTAAACTAATTAAAACAGTGCTCTGTGTGTTTTTGTGTGAACAATACATTTTGGATGTATCGAATATGATACTAAATAAAAAATCAATGTAAGTGTTATTAACTAGAAGGTCAAGCAAACCAGTTTCAAAGAATTCAGTTCTTCTGGCAAACATTTGATTTGGTCTGTATAGAAAGTTTCTAAGGTGTGAAAAGGATTGACGGGTTTAAAAAGACTTTTATAGAAGTTGAAGTATCAACTTAAGCTTTTTACTCAAGTAAAAGTACAAAAGTTCTGGTTTCAAAACTACTTAAAGTATAAAAGTAATGTAAAGAAAACAAATGCCAAAACTTAGGCTGTGCCACAGGGGCATATAGTGCACTACCCCACCCCCCAAACCAAAATAATTTTTTTATAAAAGCCGTAATGACTATAATGTTATATTAAAATGGTAATGTTGACATTTTTTGGGATGTACTGGCTTCCTGTTTCAGCTGCATATACGGCCCTTAAAAATGTAATTTCATATATTAGTGGACCATATATGTGTAGTACTGAGCTTACTGGAGAGTAAAGAGACACGTGACGTGCAGGTGTGATGGATCGCTTACCAATAGGGTATCAGAATGGTATATGATTAAGATTAAGATTAAGATTCACCAATTTAGCCAATGTGATTTTTCACACAACAGAATTTGACCTCCACATTTAACTCAGTCGTGCAGTGAAACACACACACACTATTGAACACACTAGGCTGTGAGAATTTGTGTCTGAGGCGGTGGGCAGCCCTTATCCACCGGCGCCCGGGGAGCAGTTAGGGGGTTAGGTGCCTTGCTCAAGGGCACTTCAGTCATGTCCTGTCTGGGGATCGAACTGGCAACCTCCTGGTCACAAGACCAGATCCTTACCACTAGGCCATGGCTGCCCCCAAAGTAAGTTTATACTTATCATTCAACTACAGTCACATTCACTCTTTTGGCAAAATTTATCTGGATAGGATGTTTTTTAAATGATGACTGTGCTGCTGGTTCTTTAAGCTCGGGTTGAGAAACTCTGTTTATGTTCACTCTTAGCGGAGCCGATTCTTCTTCAGATCTTGGCTCTGGATTTTCAGTAAAAAAAAAAAAATCTACTCCGTCTCAGCGTTCTCACTCAAACTCCAACAATACGTAGAGATAACGAGGCTGTTTTTAAAATGTAAGGAGTAGAAAGTACCGATAACTGCATGAAAATGTTAGTAAGTAGAAGTAAAAAACCATCTGAAAATAATGACTCCAGTAAAGTATAGAACCAAAATTTCTACTTAAGTACAGTAACAAAGTATTTGTTCTTCCTTACTTGACACCTATTGTAAGTCTGTATTTTTAGCATGTAAAAGAGCTGAACATATATAAGGGGTTAGAAGTTCTTACCCAGTAGACGAGATGAGAACGTCTGCAGGGCCTGTTCTCCAATCTTAGCCAGTGCACTGAAATAAGCTTCACTGGTTACAGCTAGAGCTGCACACATACAAAACATATTATTAAAGGAACAATTCACTAAAAAAATCATTTACACACTTTCTAAACAAGGTTAAAAAACTAGGACATGCTTATGCAAGGTTTTATTTTTTAGTTTTACACCACATGCCTAATATAATGCTAATCTACATCACCCATTGAGAGTTCCATGACTTTTTAGCTACACAGTAAATATCCCAGTGTTAAATCAACACTATTAGAGTTAAATTAACACTGAGGGTGTCAAAATGTAACACTCCCAGTGTTAATTTAACTCCACTCCCAGTGTTAATTTAACTCTAATAGTGTTGATTTAACACTGGCAAATTTACTGTGTATATTACCCTCATTGCTATATTGCTAATGGAACAATATTCACATAAATATCATTACTGATTGATTACATATCGAGTCATTGTGTTTTTTGAGCCGTTCATATGTTCTTACACTCCATGGATGCTGAATTTAATTTTTGTTTCAGTCACACAAGTCTACCTCTGTTAACTGCCTCATTCCGTATCAGCAGTGCAGATGTGGCCTGAAGTGAAACAGCTAAGAGCTAACACAGTAAACTTTATTAGCTTTAGGTTTATAAGTGTATATCAAAGGCAGCTATCAGAGGTATTTTTATCTGTTATATGACGCACAAGTTCTGTATTATTCGGCTGTTAGCAAGCACAATTAACCACTTCCTTTTTGAACAATGCAGTTTCAGCCAGGAGGCCAAAGTTCAGCTTCTCCCTCTTCGCCATCTTTCCCGCACTTTTTCTCTTTTCATTTCACTCGAACTGCCCTCTTTGACACTCAGCTTACTCGTTTAAGCTTAATTACCTTGGAAAGCATGAATGTAGTTATTTCCCAGGGCCACTAGCCTCTGTAAGCTTGGGTTGAACTGGTCCATTAGAGTCTGAGAGGGAGAGAGATGAAGAGATATTTATTGTATATACATTATATTTCTATCTATCTATCTATCTATCTATCTATCTATCTATAACATGGCAATGACATTTTATACCAGGTAATTTTGGATGATTCCTTTACACAGTAAATATGTCAGTGTTAAATCAACACTATTAGAGTTAAATTAACACTGAGGGTGTCAAAATGTAACACTCCCAGTGTTAATTTAACTCTAATAGTGTTGATTTAACACTGGCAGATTTACTGTGTATCTAATTATGTTGAAAAAATTGAATAAAACAGAGACACAAGGTTTAATATGACAGTGACAATATATAATATATGCCAACAATCAGTCCATGACTCTGAGGGTCAGAGCTGTTTTGGTGGCATGTGGAGGACTGACAACATAATAGATATATCAACATATCAGCTTTAAATGTATATGGCTGATCATTATATATATATTATATGGTTGAGAGAGAGAGAGATGTGTGTGTGTGTGTCTGGGAGTGGTTATATGGTTTAATCTCAGTGCTATTAATGTTTTATATGTGTTTATATGTACATATATGCTTCTGTGTAGACGACTTTGGAGATCGATTCCAAACCAGCAGCTACAGTATGGTCGCAGGTGTACACAGTCGAAACCCACCGAAAAGTAAACGCATTGCTACTTCAGGTAATTAACAACTAGATTAGAAATAAATGTAGTTTTCCAAGCAAAACAACTTCAATGGGAGCAAAGAGAAGAATTACTTGAGTTCACTAAAGAACTTAGTGCAGCGTATAAGAGCACAGAAGACTTTGTTAGGCTCTACTCTTCTCCTTATGTGATTATTTTGGTCTAAAATAAAATGATAACGCTAATAAAATGTGTGAGCAACAGTGAAGTAAAAGAGACCAGAGTGAAATAAGACACAAAATGGGAATCAGCTACTGATGTTTCTAGTACAAGAATGAAAAAAGTAAAGGTATCCTCTAGATCTAAACATTATTACAAACTTCTGTTGTTCTGTTTAGACTGAGCTGTTTATGTACATCCATAACTAAACACATTCATTAAAAAAGAAACAGAAACAAGGTTTATGTAATGTTAGCTCACCATGTATATTCTCAGTGTTGAGCGATGTAACTGGTCAGTGTTCAACCCCGACATCCTGCTGCTGTTATTATGAGAAGACAAACAAGTAAACAATGTCTTATAAACAATTAATAACAACAGAACAACAACCCGCCGCCACCGTTAACTGTGTCTGTGAACTGCTGTTGGCCTCTATGTCTGTGTGTGTGTGTGTGTGTGTGTGTGTGTGTGTGTGTGTGTGTGTGTGTGTGTGTGTGTGTGTGTGTGTGGAGAGAGAGAGAGAGAGAGAGAGAGAGAGAGAGAAAGAGATATTGACACTGTTGTGAGCTATGAATTATTGAACAGAGGACAGTAAAGGTGTGGGTGTGGTCTTAGCCACCAGGTACAAACAATGCACACTCTCCTAGAAATGAGTCCTGTTTCTATATATAACCATTAAGACCAACTTATAAAACTCACCTGTCCTGCCTGCTCACTGGGTTTCAATATCAAACACGCATGATCAACATTCAGATCTTTCAAGTCTAGTGATGATCACTGCCATTAAAACTCTGTCCTATCCACAACATTTAAAATAAATGCTGCATATATTTAATGCCAATTAGCACATGAAAGAGGATTAATATTGTGCAATAACAACTGGTGGTTGGATGTGTATATAAGCTTACCATACCATAATTGATCATCTTGTGTGTTTAAGTTGGTAGTAACTTCAGTCTCCGGCAAATGTGGTTACAAAAGCATGATCAGGCTATAAATACCTGATAGATAGGAAGCGCCGGTGGGTTTCACGGCTTGTGAATGAAAATTATTTCAATTCCACACAAGAATTGCTTCTAGAAGTCAACGCAGGTCATTCACAAGCAATTTCTGAAGGAACACCGCACAGTAAATATATATATATATATA
>BRDA01039375.1:12526-47634 GCA_036984385.1 Crenuchus spilurus
ATATATATATATATATATATATATATATATATATATATATATATATATATATATATATATATATATATATATATATAATTTTTTTTGTAAACAGATGGAGAAACAATTTCCAACCTGGAAAATGTTTGATTAAGTTATGATACATGAGATTGGCATTGGTTTGCTGCTGTCATAGGAATGAGGCCTAATCAGTACACCACTGCCAATATATCACGTTATTGCACAACCCTGAAGTGTATTATTGTGATTATACCAGTTCTGTTATCACTGATTATTTTAGATTTTAAGATAGAGAGGACAGAAATGTTTGATTATCAACACTCCACTAGGCAAAGTAGTTCGTGTGTCAGACACTCCGCTAGTTAATCGTCATCATCAGACAGTAACCTTCAGTCATAATAGTTGAGGAACATAATTTCCTAATAACTATTTATTATACAGACAATAAACACATATATACTGATGTTAAAGATGTTTGCTGGTTTAAGCTGTGTGTCTGGTGTCGCTGCTATGTTATGTGGCGGAGTAATATTTAAAGAGCTTCGGTCAGAGTGCCATTATCGTCAATATCAACGCTCCCAGAACGTCTCTCAGCCAATCAGATTGCAGGGTCCAAACTAACTGTGGTATATTTTACCAACTTACTACTACTATTTTACCAACTTACTGCTACTACTACTACTGCTACTGCTACTACTACTACTACTACTACTACTAATAATAATAATTATTATTATTATTATTATTATTATTATTATTATTATTATTATTATTATTATTATTATTATGCATTTCATTAATAATCCCCCTTTCATTTAGCTGAAAATGTCTAACTTAGAATAACAGTATAACAATAAGAACCATAACATTTTTATGATGTTAAAAACGTCTTTGACACTGTATAGCATTTAAAAAAATACTTTTTTTATGAAAATGAACTCACTTTAAAAGGAGTAAATATATGGGGTATTAGGACCATACGATTATAATAATAAGATATAATATGTCATGATTATTTGTGTTAGAATTTAAGGGGTGCCGGAAAGGTGAAAAAGCTAGTTATTTGTTTTCTCACCCGCTTTCGAACAGGGAACACCGCTCTCCAGCGAGGCGGGACTTGAGTCTGAATACGGGTGTGAAAAGGCGACTGGAGGGGGCACCTCTGAATATGGGAACTAGATTGGGCTGTTCTTACTGGCCAGCTTCTGTGAGTGTTTGTGTGTGTCTGCGTCGTTGCGTTTTCCCCAGACGCGGGATCCTCCTTCCTCTCCAGATCATCGCAGGTCAAATCCTCCTCTCCTGTCCGGAATCATGGAGCTGTCCGCGGCCGGAGACCGCGTGTTTGCTGCGGAGGCTATCCTGAAACGGCGCGTCCGCAAGGTTAGTCCGAGCGGCCTTTTTCTCAGTTTGTGGTTTGAATTCGCTGCGGCCTACTTTTCATCACCATTAAACTTCAGCTAATAGAGGATTCAGTCATAACGCAGACATGACAAAATACTCGGCAGTATGCTACGACTTATATTTGACTAAAGATTTAATCGCAGTGCTGGTGTTGTTTACACTGTGCTGTTGGTTAGCTTGTTAGCTAGCCGGTTAGCTAGTATGACGGCGCCAGCTGTTTTGTGTCTGCCTGAATTGCTAATTGTGACAAAGAACAGTCTACTCAGGATTTAGCCGTGATATATGACTCAGATATGAAATAACTTGTGTATTTATTGCTATATATAGCCTTTTTGTCGAGGCTTGGTTAAAAAGTATACAGACCTCACACAGATATGAAATGTTACTACGTACTGCTGTCAAGATTGAAACGGTACAAAAATATCGTGATTATAGTGGCTAAAATGATCACGGTTATCAGTTTTACCGCAGAATTGTTCCTAAAATGAGTTGGAAAAAGTTCTGATACACAAACTGAAAGCATTTCACTAAGATTTCTATTGAAGCACCCAAATAATTTTACTACCAATATTTTAAAAATCAATTCATGTTCATTTCAGCCTTTATATGGCAATTTAAATGCACCAATTATGTCTCCAGCATACTGGAGATTTTTTAATTAAGAGCATGAAATCTGCAAGATTTTTTGCTGAAAAAAAAGATTACCACCAAGAGAGAAATTGCCATTATTAATATTTATTATTTCTGTGTACATTTACTCTTCAGAGTCCAAACATTACCTGACACACAGATAGAAAACCATGAAGTCTAAAATATCGGTACATTTATTACATTAATTCTATATGTCCAGATAACTAGACATAACATTTTTGCTCTAAAAACTTCCACTTAAACCATTTTTGAGTAATTTTTCCAGATGCAAAAAAATCACTCGATGTCTGAACAACTAGGAGAAAGTTAGTGTTGTGAAGGAATTGGTGTGACAGTGTTAAACTTTGTTGAGATATAAAATCCATTTAAATATCTCCAGTATTCGGGGATATTTAGCAGCATGTACATTTGAGGCATTTAGCCAGACACTCTTATCAAAAGCAACTTACTTTTTTTCACTTTTCTTTCCTTTTTTTTTTTTTTTTTTTTTTGCTCAAGGGCATTTCAGTCATGACCTTCCAGTCTCAAAACCAGGTCACTATCCATCAGGCCACAGCTGTCCCCATGAAGTTTTTGCACACTGAACTTTATGTTTGCATAAACATAAAAAAAAAATTATATCAGATGTGCAATACCAAAAGTAATTACACTTTTTGTGCATAATTTTTCTTAGTGCACTAAATGACTATGTTCTGAGTGTTACATGCTGTGGATTTCTGTCATTTCTAATTGCATTTGCAGCATTAATGGTGTGGTTGCGCTGTAATGTAATCAGTACAGGGCATCAGGAAAGGTGCAGCCAGAGAAGAAAGTCATTGTGCTAGAGCTCTGTCTCTTAACTCAGACTTTGAGGAAGCAGGTTCAATTCCTGCCCAAGACGCATTTCATTTGTGCTTCATGGTGGCACAGCAATAGCATGCCAGCTTTTTCTTTCTTGGGGCAGAAATAGGCTTGTAGTTAAACAGTCATCCTTGGTTTCGATCCCACCAACAGGACCTATCTGAAGTATCTTTGAGCAAGGTGCCCTGTGTGCCATGGATAGGACCAAAGGTGTCAAAAGTATTCACATTCACTACTCAGGTAGAAGTATAGATACTAGGGATTAAAAAGACTTTTATAGAAGTTTAAGTATCAACTTAAGCTTTTTACTCAAGTAAAAGTACAAAAGAACTGGTTTCAGAACTATAAAAGTAAAAGTAATGTAAGGAAAACAAATGCCAAAACTTAGGCTGTGCCACAGGGGCATATACTGCACTACCCCACCCTCCACATACATTTTTTTTATATTAAAATGGTAATGTTGAATTTTTTGGGGGATGTACTGGCTACCTATTTCAGCTGCATATTTGCCCCTTGAAAATGAGTACATTTTAGTAACGTAAGAGCCATTTTGCGCTAAATGTATTTTAATTGTAATTATATTGATATTTTGTGTTTTATGTTCTTCTAGGTTATTTAGGAGTATTGTTTTAGTATTTATTTTTCCGGCAATCGATTGCTTTCCCTGATTGCAAACTTACTCTGTACTCCATTACTTTTCCCTGAGGTGATCATGGCAGCAATTTAAGGTAGCACGAGTAGCCTGTTATGCTAAGCAACATTTTTTATTTATTCCTTTGTTTTTTATCCTGGTAAAAAACAACACAAACCTACCTGTGACAGAATAAACTTGTTTGAGGACTACACTTTGTCTCTTTCTGTTGTTTTAGGAGGATTTTGGATCCACAGGCACGAGTTAGAAGCATTGCGTTGCGAGAAAGGCCCTTAAATTCACTCTTTCTGGATGGGGCAATTTATCTAGATAGGATGTTTTTGAAATGAAGACAAACCAAAATGAAATACTGTAGAAATAACGAGGCTGTTTTTAAAATGTAAGGATTAGAAAGTACCGAAAATTGCATAAAAATGTAAGTACCGGTAAGTGGGAGTAAAAAGTCGTCGGAAAATAATTACTCAAGTAAAGTATAAATAACCAAAATTTCTACTTTAGTAACGAAGTATTTGTACTTCGTTACTTGACACCTCTGGATAGGACACTGCTCTCAAGTGTGCTCACTGCCCCCTAGTTCTGTAGTGTGTGTATATGTGTATTTCACGTCACAGGTGAGTTTAATGCAGAGGTCAGAATTCCTCCTCAAAACATTGGTCAATGTGTCATTTCATTTTCACTTTCACACAAACAAGCCCACATTATGTCCTGCCCTTCACAACTGCTTCTGAGAGACTGTTGCTAAGTTTGGTTGATGCTGTACAGTATTTAATGTGATGGTTTTTAAAGGTTTTATTGATAATGATTTCAATGAACTGTTTTATCTCAGAGAGCAAACTTTAGCAAGAATAGTAATCTGGTACCCCATTTTTTACATTTAGTTTGCAATACGTTTTACGAAGGATTTTGCAATTAAAGCAATTTTCTATAATGTTGTTCATATGTCGCACCTCACCATGTGTCTTTTTCATCTCAGGGTCGAATGGAGTACTTGGTGAAATGGAAAGGTTGGGCTATAAAGTAAGTTTAAGTGCTTTGCTATTCACCCCATTAAACAGCAAAACAGTCCAAAACTAATTGCACTTTCTTTGTGCACCTTGCAGATACAGCACTTGGGAGCCAGAGGAGAACATTCTTGATGACCGCCTCGTAGTTGCGTTTGAACAAAAGTGAGTTTTGCAGCTGCTTTCTGAATTTCTTCTATGTGCCACATTAATTTGGGTGATATCATGTGTGAATATGATGTGAATGTAAAATTAAAGTCAGAACTGACTGAACACAATGTTAGAAACGTAGATTTTTGTACAAATCTTCACGTTTGACATTACACTCGTATATATTGATTAGAAATGCATGTTAGAGGCAGGTCAGAGGTGCAACATGCATGTGTTGCTGCTGTCAGCAGAAGACTTTTATGGTGCAAAATTGAATCATCTTTAAAAAGGAAAGTGAGTCAGTGAAGATGCTCAACTGTTACCACTGGTGTGTACTGCGCTGTGTGTGTACTGTGAGTTGTACTGTTAGAGCCGTTGACGTTTGAGTGTTTGAAGTGGTCTGCGTGAGTCAGTAGTTGACATTGTGAAGTATGCTTGCAGGAAATACTCAGTCATGTTGATCCACATAAGATTACTCTTATAAATGTGTACCACACAGTATTGAGCATTGGTGCATATGCCTCCTGTTTATATACTGGCATATATTTTTAATTATTTCATATTGTCATATTTTAGATTAATTACATTTAAAGTTATTACATATATAAGTTAAAATTACATTTCAGTCTTTTCATGTTTTGCTGCTGAAATCCAGGCTCAGAAATTATAATAAATTATAATTATTATTAAAATATTTAATTTAGATTTTGATTGCATTGCTGTTAAAACAAAAAAGGGTTGAAATATGATATTTTACATATTGTATATACATTTACATTTTATATACATTTTGTCTTTGAAATAAATAGTGAACACAAAATAACTTTCTCACGATATTCTAGTCACAGCTGCTGCTGAAGGAATAATTTATACTTCATTTCTAAGTATGTGTAATTCTAAATACATAAAGTAACTGTAAATTAAAAGGAACAATGTTATTTGCAACCAGGGAGCGAGAACAGGAGCTTTATGGACCAAAGAAGCGAGGACCCAAGCCTAAAACGCTGCTCTTGAAGGTTAGTGGATACAGCTTGTGTATGATACTATCAATCAAATAATGCATGAATAATGTGATGTGTTATTGAAGTTGTTGAAGTAATCACATTCAAGCTAATGGTTTCAGAACAGATCAAATTTGCATGTTGACCTATCTGCTGTCAAACTTCATTTGACCATATTTTAAGTATTATGCATTTTCAAACGTTGCCCTAGTTTTATTTGGAAAGAAAATGTCTTATTTGTCTTCTTTATACTACTTGTGTTTTTTCTCCAGTCGAGAGCCCAGGCTACAGACATCCCTCCCCGAGTCCCCGAGTTCAAACACACTCGACCCCAACCGTCCTCTAAACCTCCACCACCACCTCTTCCTGCACCATCGTACACTCCTACCTGCCCTTCCAATGCTAAACTGCAGTCTGGAGCAGCCCAGCCAAAACTAAAGAAGGACATTCACCGCTGTCATCGTATGTCACGGCGACCCTTACCCCGTCCAGATCCTTTATCTCAGTCAGTTGGTCACTCGCTGAGTCCCTTCTCTGAGACAGTCCGCATCCTTAATCGGAAGGTGAAACCTCGTGAAGTTAAGAAGGGGCGGGTTATCTTGAATCTGAAAGTGATTGACAAGGCTGGGAGTGGTGGCACAGCCAATAACAGAAGGACTCCGAGTTCTGCCCACCAGTCCCATGTTGCACGCCAGAAGGTTCCATCTCGGAATAGGGTGATTGGGAAGAGCAGGAGATTCGGGGATGTTTCATATAGAGGGCTGCAGCTTCCTTTGTCTGGTGCTGGATTTTCAGTATTTGGAAAAACGTTTGAGACTCATCCAATGAACACTTTAGGAAATCAGCCGAAGGCAGAGCAGAGTGGTCACAAATCATCCAGCAAATCCTCCACTTCACAGTCTTTACCTCAGAGTTCAAAAGTCATGATCTCTGATGTTCCTACAGCATTTAGGGAGCCTCTTCAATCTGCTTCCAGCTCAGAAGTCTCAGATGGTGAGAGCCATCTAACTCCTTCAGCGCAGTCTCATCAACCCCTATTGTCCCATCAATCGTCCGAAGTAAACCCTGCAATTTTGCCCCCTTGTAAATCCACAAATCGGCTAACAGACTCTAAACCCAATTCTTCTGCAGCCCAGTCTGTCCTACCTTCTTCTCCCATGTTTTCCTCATCATCGTCATCCTCATCGTCTTCTGAAGACAACGAGCATATCCTTGATCTTTCAGTTCCTCATGGAAGCGACAGGCGAACCAAGCGCCACCATCATTTCTGTCGGCATCAGCAACCTAAGCTACCAGAGATTCCCATATCCGAGGAGGCATCAGAAGAAGAAGAAGAACTGGACTGGCATCCAGAGATGGCTGCCGGATGTGCCAATGTGGTTGTTACGGACGTTACAACTAACCTCCTCACTGTCACTATAAAAGAATTTTGTCATCCTCATGGGTTACCACCATCAGCCACTTCTCCGTGCTTTGCAAATAATTTTTCTGCTTCAAGCAAGACAAAATCCCAACCATGACATCCAAAACATGGAAACTTTCTCAACACAGGTTCCACAGATACTGCCTGTTACTTAGGAGATGTTTGAGGATGCATTTGTTGCAATTCTTGTTCCACAAGAGGAATTTAGTCTATTTTTCTGTGTAATTAATTGGTTAAGATGTAAACAGTCAAAAGTTGTTTGACGTGAAAAGCACCCATTTTATTTCCAATGAATTGTTCATTGGAATTCCCCTTTAAGTCCAATTGCTGCATGATTTCATTATTGTGCTCTGTCTTGAGAAATGTCTTGCCAGAGAAATGAGAAAGGAAAAAATGCTCAAATGGATTTTTCATTCTCATCATGTTTTACACAAATGGAAGATCAAATCTCACACTGGTTCTATATCAGTAAAAAAACTGCACCTGAATATTATAGATGGGAAAGCAAAAAAATGTCCATTAGCAGTCTTGCGCCTCAGTTTGGTCTAAGTCTGTAGTTTACTATCATCATTAATATCTGTGATATTCACAGTCTGGAGTAGACAAAGGCTTTTTTTTCATGATATGAAAATATGACATTTGTTTTATGACATCCATACTTGTTATTTGGGTGTGTTTGACCATTGTTGCAACAGGGGCCTCTGGTGTAATCATCAACCGCCCGAAAAGCACCTAGCACATTTATGACACGTTTATAATAATGGTCTTATCTTTTTCCTCATGGGCCTGTTCACCTAGGCATGCAGTTAATAGTTCAGAGGAGACTTGGAGTAGGAGTTCTCTTTATTTTCTGTTTGAAGGAAGTCTTATGTGGGCTGAGTATATTCATACTATATTCTGTTGGATCCTGAAGAAGAAAACACACTTCTGTTGCTTATATAGGAAGGCCAGGTCTTAGTTCATGACTAAAGGTGTTTTTAGCACTTGCAACAGTTTTTGGAAGATCTTATCTGATGCCACTTGTTGAAGTTATCTTTAACCAAGCTTAACCCTTAGAAGTCCAGAGCTAGAGATTTGTGTTATGATAAACAATGCAATTATGAAATTCTTAATTAAATTATATAATGAGTACAATCGGATTAGGCTCTGTATTAACAGCACTTTTTCTTTATGTGACCCCGCCAGGGAAAACGAGGTCAAAGTCATTCTTTTTTTTTTTTTCAACATTTGTTTTTCAAAACAACTTTTTTGTGAATTTAAGTTTTGTTTTTGATCAAAATATGTACTACAATAGATCTGAGACTATGATCTTTCATTTACAGCAATAATACAGAGTGGCTAAGTTTTGTCGCTAATGTGAGTGACACGATATTGACACAATATCTCAATAAGTTGCCCAGTGACTTTGGCCTGGTTTTCCCTGGCGGGGTCACATTTGTTTCCATGTCTGAAATTGACTGAAACATGGCAAGAGAGGCTTTTTTTGTATTTACACTCTAAAAAATTCAACTTGGTCAAGTCATCTTTTTGCTTTGACTCAATTAAGTTGAGTCAACATTTTTTTACAGTGTATTAGTGCATCTCCAAAAATTGGAATGTGGTGGGAAAAGTAGATTTTTGTTCATAATTTAATTCAAAAATGTCAACTGTCGATATATTTTATTAGTTGCATGCATAGTGACATATTTCCAGCCTCTTTATTGTTATTGTTGCTCCTGTTTGAAAAGTAATTTGAATTTGAATAGTCATTTGTAATAGTCATTTCTGATTATACGCTGTAAGCCATACTGATCAACCGCAAAACGAAGACTTGAAATATGTCATTTTATGTATAATAAATATAAAATGTTTCCCTTTTTGAATTAAATTATGAAAACATTAACTTTTTCATGATATCCTAATTTTTTGATGTACCACTGCACAACAGTAAAAATGAAAATAACTCAAATATGCTCTTGAAATTATGAATTACATGTGGTATCCGTTGAAAGTTTGGACATGAAAATGTCTTTAATTGAGGGAAATTATTGGTATCAAATTTCAACATGTGATTGTTATTCCTGCCAATAACTTATCAGTGGTTAATCTCCATTGAGTGAGGCATTGTAACATTTGTTCTACAAAACTGATTCAACCACTGGCGAGGGGGATAATCCACTGCATTCTCTCAGTGTATCCTCAGCATGTGGTCCTTCCCCACCACAGCCAGTGAGTCACATTACCAGTTTGCCCATATCGCCCTTCCCTTCATGAACATTAGAGAGTGTGAGAGATCATTGGGCGGATTTGGAGGCAGACTTGGTGTATTCCTCAGAGATGAGAAGTGTTGGTCGCCTTAAAGAGAAGCGGGGTTTGATCTCGTTCCCATGCTGATAGAAGTGTCTTACCCTCTAGTTAGACTTTAATTAAAGACAAGTGCCAAACCCTTGGGCCACATGCCAACATGCCAGTGTGTTTTAAGACAGGAAGCGAAGACTTGCAGCAAGGAAGGCAGGACAGTTGTTGAGTTATGGAGTCTTGCAGAGAAACCACACTTAGTGTAGGCCTGAAATCATCTCATGCTTTCTCATCCTGCTGTGCAGCTGTGGCTTTGATGATAAGTCACTCATTTAACCTCTTAAACTGCAGGTTTATTGTTCACGTATTAATATGGGGTGTAAAATTCACAGCTTCAGAATTCAGTGTTGATATTTTTGATTAAATTATTTTGGCACAGCTCAGAAATATTAAAATACACTGAATGCATATTTACACATGCAATAAACCTAAACTTTTGGATTTTACATTTTAAAAGAGCTGGTAAAAAAATGCACATTTAGTAATTTTATGTAGTTTTACATCCCTAAACTTTTTAGCCATTTCTATGTATTTTTAAGCTACTATTGTTTAGTAACCATTAAAAGTATTTAATTGCAAGCATGAGGAACTGAAGCATAGCCCTTTCCAGTTTAAGGGGTTAAATATGAACATGTATCCAGCTTTGATTTAATTGTTCGTGAGGAATTTATCAGTGTACATTGCAACTTTATGGATAGTTACCTGTTACATGTGGCCGTTATAAAGTACTTTTGTCTTGTGAATGTACCTGTTTACAAAATGACTACAATGACAGTCATAAAGACTCCAATATGAAACCAACAAGGTCAAGAACATGAGTGCCCAATCCTGGACCTGTAGAGTTCAGATCCAACACACCTGACCTGATATTCACAAGACCATGAAGACCTTTGTTACCTGGATCAGGTGTGTTGGAGCTAAACTCTGCAGGGTGGTACATCTCCATGACCAGCCCTGCTCTACAATAAGGCTGCTGTCCAGTTGATTATAATTTGATCCTTCGACTTATTGCTTAATTGTCAGGTTCAGGTGTGCTTGAGAAGAGAAATCTCCAGACTCTGCTGGACCAGAACAGATTATTTAAAAGATTTCACCAGCTAGCACTTGTCCCTGGCACTGCCCTGCACTTATGTGCAAGTTCACTTATTTTGCTTTATCTCGGACGGACTTTCAAGAATAAGTTGGTGCCTCAGGCTTGGGTGCTGAACTGGCAATGTCTGTGACATTGTTGGCCTGAGCTTGCGTACCTATTGCCAGGCCTGCAGCATTCGTGCCAGCTCCTTCTGCTGAAGCTAAGCTTGCCAGGAGCTTTGGTAAACTCCCCCTTCAAACAAACTACATTGCCCAAATCCCCATCAGGAGAACCCCCCCCCATGCCTCAGCACAGCAGCTCATCATTCCTAGAGCACCACTTAAGATGAAAAACTTCACTCTTGACAGAATTTTTTGATGACTTTTAATTGGTTAATAGTTGATTGATGTGTGCGACAGCCATATTTAATTTTTTTATTTTATTTTATTTTGTTTTTTTTTTTTGGAAGATATTCTGTTGAACATTACTGCACTTAATATTTTTGCTCCTGGCCGCGTGTATTTGATTATTTAAGAAGAAAAGTGAATGCTATTGTAATGCGTTTAATATTTTAATTTATTTAATGATTGTGTCAACAGAGCGTTCAAGATGAACTGGCCTTAGACTTCCTGTAATTCTTATAGGCATAGGGACTCATGGCTGCAGTCTGTGAACTTTATTTCTTCAGTGTAACGGTCACTTTCTAATGACACTTTGGGCTCTATGGCCATATTAAAATGACGTTTTTGTGTGCTACCATATGGTGGTGCATTTAAGGTAACACCATTTCACTGTGTCTATGAGGAGCTCTATTATTACGTATTGGCCCTTTAAGTTTTCAAATGGGACTCTTCCATAAAGCCTAACTATCAGCCTTGTTTAAACTGCACAACCTGTTTATCTGCTAATTGAAATTGTGTGTGTGTGTGTGTGTGTGTAACAGAGAGGCCAAGAGAAATGAAGAGGTTGAATTTGATCTATAATGTTTCATTTTGCCTTTACCTATTTATAGTGCTGCAGTATTAATGCTGATTGAATTGTACACTTTGAGGTATTTTTAATCCAGTCTGTCTTTGTTCATGTCTGACTTCTTGCTATTGTACGAATGTTGCTGTTGTCTTCACACCCCACAAAAAAATCCTCTGCGCCAGGCTAGCAGAGAGTCTCATAAGAAATCACTGACGATACCATTTTGTGCTATAAATAATGATTTTATAGTAATTTAATTGCTGATTTTATAATGATGTAAAAGGCTTTTTGATTATGTATTATGTACAGATTCTTTTTAGTTGTCTGGTTTAAAAAATCAATTTTTGTACTGCTCTGAAGTAGTGAGCCTAGGATAGCTTGTAAAAAAAAAAAAGTTTGAATAAATGCTTGTTTGTCATTTTTTGCAGATGAAGTGTGTTAAAACATTCAAATATTCATATTTGTTTTTAATACACATAGTTGCGAATGTGGTTATGTCAAATTCACAGCAAAAAATCCCTCAGGCCTGTTTTTAAAATTAAAAGTGCTAGAGTTCATGGCAGGTTAATTATAAAGTGTTAATCCCATAGAATGTGCGATATCAGTGCAGTATTAAACCTGCAAACATTTTTCTTACAGTACAATTAATTTCTTATACCCAATGCACATTACAATGAGTACACACAGTTTGAGGCCCACAGTCTAGAGTCAACTCCTGTAAGGGGAAGTTTCTTCCTTTCAGGAAGCCTACTTGCTATGATGTAGCAATTTGTTTTGATGAGGCACAGCTCACTCAAGCCGGGAAAATAGTGCATTAGTTCAGGTTTCACATCAAAGTTTCATCGCTCTTGGTAATCCCCGTTGTCCAACTTTTCACTTGTATGGCTATGTGAAGTCCAAAATATCAAATCTGTGATATTTTCTGAACCTGCAATTAAGGTCCAAACTGCTTAGATTTAGAATTTTCACAGCAAATGGCCTGTGTGAAAGGAAAAGGCCAATATCATGCTATGATTTTTATGCTTGTGAATTTGGTAGATATCTGACCTTTCAACAGTCTGATTCATTACAGATCTTTTGGAGAGATGGAGTTTAATTAGTTTATTTTTATATTTTTAAAATATCTTTGAAATGTGACAGCAAAGACTATTTACATTATTTAATAAGTGATTACAGCCAATTTTCTAAAATTGGCAGCTATTTTATAGACATACATTTGCTCCACAAACATCTGGAATAAATTGAAATTATTGTTTTATCTCTATCACATTTTTGTTCAGTTATGATACGATATCAGGATGGAACAAAAATCTAAGTAGTTTTAGGGAAATTCCATTGTGTTCTCAGTTCTAAATTAAGTGAAACAAAGTCACTAGTCACAGATTAGCAGATGTGTAACAGGACAAGGTATGACCCCCTCCTCTGTATTTATTATAGTCTTTAAAAAAAAAAGGATCAAAATCTTTAAGGAGGGATTTAAATCTTTTGACAATAAAATTACCAGTTAAAAGTTATTTGGATATTTTGGAAAGTGATCTATGTTCAAAGCAATCTAGTTGATTTGGAAAGAAATTTTAAGGTGTGTTTTGAGGGGGAAAAGTGATACAAATATTCAAAACTATCCACATTTTTTAAATAAAAATATGTTGAATCTTTCTCACAGTGATCTACATCTTTTCATCCTGGTTATTATTTGAGTCTTTTGACAATTGTTTTCAATATAAAGTGGTCCAACTGTAAAGTGATTTGTGATCTACATATTTTGAAGTTACCAGATCTTTTGTAAGGTGACCCTAATTTTTTGACAAAATATTTATAATTAAATTTAAATAAAAATAATTATTTTGGAAAGTGATGCAGAGCAGTTCTAAATGTTGCTTCATTAGTTTACAACTATAGGTCCAAGATAATTCACTAGTTATTACTACACTACAGTATGTTCAACTAAAAAACTTCCACTCACAGCCATCTCCTGTCACTAATGGTGTTCCCCAGGGCTCCGTCCTGGGACCCCTGCTATTTATAATTTACTTACTCCCCATTGGTCATGTCTTCATGAAACATAACATTCAATTTCACTGTTATGCAGACGACACCCAATTATACCTGTCTACCATACCCACAGCTACTCTTCCTCCATCTATCTCTGACTGCCTAACTGAACTACAAACATGGTTCTCACACAATTTCCTCAAATTAAATAGTGATAAAACTGAAATTATTCTTATCGGTACACCATCTGCTCTTGCCAAATCAAACACATTTTCATTGATGATTTATAGCTCAGATATTTCTCTTTCCACTCAGGTTAAAAGTTTAGATGTTACCCTTGATAACAATCTTTCATTTCACGCACATATTAATAATATCACAAGATCCACCTATTTCCATTTATGCAACATAAATCACATACGTCCATTCCTTTCTCCAAACTCTGCTGCTGTTATTGTTCATGGCCTGGTCACATCTAGGATCAATTATTTCAACTCCCTGCTTTTTGGTTTACCTCACAAAACTTTGCATAAAGTTCAATTGGGTCAGAACTCTGCTGCTCGTACTGTTTCTAGAACTCCATCCACTCGACACATAACTGCAATTCTAGCAACTTCACTGGCTTCCTGTTAAGTATAGCATACAATTCAAAATCCTCCTCCATACATTTAAAGCTCTCCATGACTCGACACCTTCATATCTTTCTGATCTACTACATCCCTACACTCCATGTCGTATTCTTAGGTCCACTTCTTTTCTATTATCCACCACTCCGTCTGGTCCGTCTGTCTAGTATGGGGGCTCAGCATTCAGCTACTCAGCCCCACATCTTTGGAACTCTCTACCTCCCGACATTCGTACCATTCAGTCATTTTCTAGTTTCAGAACATCTCTTAAAACATTTCTTCAAACTGTCCTATCCGTAATTTGTATTTACAGTAAATGTGTTTGTGCTTTGTAAGGTGTCCTTGAGTCCTTTGAAAGGTGTCCATAAATTAAATGTATTATTATTATTATTACTATTATTATTATTATTATTATTAGTTATTGTTTTTGACACAGATTTCCAGTATGATTCTACTGATCTTGAATCAGAATCATCTGTATTTATGGCTGATCGTGACCAGTTTTATGGAAAATACTTTTCCATGCTTAATTTCACATCAAATGACTGAATTACTGCCACTGTCTGAGCAGCTTCAGTAAGCCTGTTTGTTGCTCTCTTAGCTGAATGGTCTGTGTCCTGCAGGCCTGATTTAGCTGCGCACTAGAGGGCAGTGGTGACCCACTGGTGTAGAAGTAAACACAACAAACAGACCTCAGGCTGTGCAGTTTCTTCCTGTCCGCTGAATGCAAATGGTGTGTTGATGCTTGTGTGCAAACATCTCACCCTGGTCTTTCAGGAATCCAGGAGTATAGCAAAGAAGCAAAAATGCTTTGACTTTTAGAAATTCAGACTTAACTTAACCCTTTAGTTAGTTTTAGTAAGTTTGCCTTCAGTAGGCTGTTCTGTCCAGATATTTATGGTAATGTCTGTAGAACAGGGTGCCTGAAAATAGACTCTGAGCTCTGTGAGCTCCACTTTCTATCTGGGTTATGTGTGATGTGCTGATGAAGAAGAGGCTGAAGAAGAGTGTGATGTGTGTCAGTAAATGAGGAGCTGCTGGCCCACTTAATTAAAATACAGCACAGCTCAGTTCACTCTCAGTCTGACACCAGTATAACAGTGTACTACAATAACAGTCTGACACCAGTATACCAGTGTACTACAATAACAGTCTGATAGCAGTAAACCAGTGTACTACAATAACAGTCTGATACCAGTATACCAGTGTACTACAATAACAGTCCGATACCAGTAAACGAGTGTACTACAATAACAGTCTGACACCAGTATACCAGTGTACTACAATAACAGTCTGGTGCCAGTATACCAGTGTAATACAATAACAGTCTGGTGCCAGTATACCAGTGTAATACAATAACAGTCTGGTGCCAGTATACCAGTGTACTACAATAACAGTCTGATAGCAGTAAACCAGTGTACTACAATAACAGTCTGATACCAGTATACCAGTGTACTACAATGACAGTCCGATACCAGTAAACGAGTGTACTACAATAACAGTCTGGTGCCAGTATACCAGTGTACTACAATAACAGTCTGGTGCCAGTATACCAGTGTATTACAATAACAGTCTGATAGCAGAAAACCAGTGTACTACAATAACAGTCTGATACCAGTATACCAGTGTACTACAATAACAGTCTGATACCAGTATACCAGAGTACTACAATAACGGTCTGACACCAGTATACCAGTGTACTACAATAACGGTCTGATACCAGTATACCAGTGTACTACAATAACGGTCTGACATCAGTATACCAGTGTACTACAATAACGGTCTGACACCAGTATACCAGTGTACTACAATAACGGTCTGACACCAGTATACCAGTGTACTACAATTACAGTCTGATATCAGTATACCAGTGTACTACAATAACAGTCTGACATCAGTATACCAGTGTACTACAATAACAGTCTGACATCAGTATACCAGTGTACTACAATGACAGTCTGATACCTGTATACCAGTGTACTACAATAACAGTCTGATACCAGTATACCAGTGTACTACAATAACAGTCTGATACCAGTATACCAGTGAACTACAATAACAGTCTGATACCAGTATACCAGTGTACTACAATAACAGTCTGATAGCAGTAAACCAGTGTACTACAATGACAGTCTGATACCTGTATACCAGTTTACTACAATAACAGTCTGATACCAGTATACCAGTGAACTACAATAACAGTCTGATAGCAGTAAACCAGTGTACTACAATGACAGTCTGATACCTGTATACCAGTGTACTACAATAACAGTCTGATACCAGTATACCAGTGTACTACAATAACAGTCTGATACCAGTATACCAGTGAACTACAATAACAGTCTGATACCAGTATACCAGTGTACTACAATAACAGTCTGATAGCAGTAAACCAGTGTACTACAATGACAGTCTGATACCTGTAAACCAGTGTACTACAATGACAGTCTGATACCTGTATACCAGTGTACTACAATAACAGTCTGATACCAGTATACCAGTGTACTACAATGACAGTCTGATACCTGTATACCAGTGTACTCCAATAACAGTCTGACACTAGTATACCAGTGTACTACAATAACAGTCTGACACTAGTATACCAGTGTACTCCAATAACAGTCTGACACTAGTATACCAGTGTACTACAATAACAGTCTGACACTAGTATACCAGTGTACTACATCATCATTACACGCACCAACAACTCTTTTTCTCTATGATACATTTTCACAAACATGTGATGTGAAGTTCAGCCTTTGCAAGATTCCTGTTCTTTAAATAAAACAGGGCACCTACTCACACTGATCCCATTGACTGATGACAAATGATGCAAAATTCACTTTCTAATGATCTGATCATCCTCAAGGTTCACTTACTTTTGTCACTCACAGACATAATATTGGATCATTTCCTCAATAAATGACCATGTCTGATATTTTGGTGATGCTGGAGATTATAAACACTGTGTATTAAACACACCTACCTTGTTGGTTCACCTTGTAGATTTAAAGTTGGAGACAGCAGCTCATCTGTTGCTGCACAGTTTGTGTTGGTCCTCTAGTCATTCGCTGGTTGTCATAGGAAGCTATTGGCTGAATAGTTTTGTTTGGTGCTCTATTTTCACTCCAGCAGTGGTACTAAGATGTATAAAACATTACCAGCACAACAACACATATATACACGGTTACATCAGAATATTCTGACCACTCCTGGTTTGGAATGAACTCGGCCGAGATGCCACATGACACGGTTTACTACATGTATAAATACGTCAGTAGGCCATTCAGTTGTCACAGTGCAATATAATCATCATGTCTCAAGGATGCCATTTGACTGTTGTCCAAAAGGGCATGATGTTAGGGTACTGGATGAAGGTTGGTGGCATCTCTGAAACCACTACCTTCATGGGATGTTGTAGAGCTGCTGTTGTGGAGGTGTACTGAGAATGGACTTCTTGTACATTGAGTGCCTCACAATGGCATAGCAGTGGTGCCCCACAGGTCACTGATGCCAGATGACAAAGATGACTCTGGCAAGTGCTACAGAGCCATTGATGTGCCACAGTGGACCAGTTAGCCTCTAGAACGATCAGCAACAATGACGTATCAGGGATCCCCACTGAACAAACACTGCAAAATCTCCCTGTTGAGAAAGATTATCATCTAAAAGGGCACACACACACACACACACAGCTGTCCTACTGTCTCTGAGCTCATCACATCTGTTCCACTAACTCACTTCACCTCTGACCAAGGCTGTGTAGCTGCCTGCACTTTGTGTAGAACAGGAAAGTCTATATGTATCTGCCTTTAATAAAACTGATCCGGAGGCTGATCTCTGTAATTGAACTGTCTGTCCATCTCCATCTGTCCCTCCGGGATATTTATATGGAGCTGCTAAAAGCAGTCTAGCGGTGGGTCAGTGCTTATCACCGTAACCTGCTGGGCTCATTGCCACAAACATGAGCTAATGCTCAATCTGGGACACAGTAACTATCCTCGGTGGTCAGTTTATGGTCATTCATTACATTTGAGGACAAAATGAAGAGTTTTGCTGCTGAACTTAAAGTGCAGAAAAGGTGGCATATTATTATTTTGTGCTGTCTTATCGTTGCCAAGTCGACACCTTGAACATGGTCATCAAAACACTATTTTGATAAAAGAGGCCTCTGCCATTAAGGTACAGTTGCCATGAAGGAGTGTACTTGGTCTGTGATGATGTTTAGGTAGCTGGTACGCTGGTGCTGCAGTTTGTGATGGTCCTGAAGTCCTAGTGGTTACAGGACATTATTGGCTGCATATCTTTCACTGGTGGTGATGAGTGAGGTGTGCTCCAGCAGCTCTGGGTCAGCGAGGTCAGTGGAGCTGGAATGAGTGTAGATACAAGAAGATGCTTTTAATGTTATGGCTGATAGAGATGTATACGAATATAACTCTCATTTGCGTTTACACATGATGTAACATTATGTTTTGGTCTTTGTTAAATGATTTAAAATAGTTAAAATTGTTATTATTAATTGGTTTGTGGTATTTCAGTGTTGTTATTTTTACTATTTTGTAAGTATGTACTTGTGTTAAACTGCTATATAAATAAATGCTTTATTCACATGTTTATCTGTATGGGATCTTCTTTAATCCTGGATGAGTTGGGAGAACACGTAGCAAAGCCTTCAGGGTCTATAAAACACCTCAAGGTTCTCGCTGCTTATGCTGGAGGTCGCTTTATTTTCCCTCAGCTCCTGAAGCACATGCGTGCAGGCTGAGCTGAGAATGGGCGGAGATTACTCAAAGCAGCTCTAAACGCGAGCTCTCATTGGCCTGCGCACTTTTGCCCCTCCCACTAATCGCACGGCTGGGCTGGCTCGCGTTCCCTCAGTATGGAGAGTCAGCGGTAGAGGGCGCTGTTCTGCGGGGACAGTGAAGCACTTCAGCGGGAGAGCAGAGCAGCTGATTCCGCTCTGCCAAACACTGGGTGACGGTGGAGCGCGTGTAGCTCATGTTGTGTTGTGTTGTTTCTGGGAAGCTTTTACGTTTTTTTTGCATCGTTTTTAGAGAACTGTCACTTACGTTTTTTATTTTTATGCAGCATTCAGTGCCACGTTCTTGTTATCTCGTTTAAATCATCTTTAGTGTCTCACGTAAATTTTTTTCCTTCTAAAGAACGTTTAGAACCTCACGTTTCTTTTTAACGTCTCGCGTTTTTTTTTCCTTCGTTTTCTAGAACGTTAACAGCCTCGCGCTTCTTTTTGAACGTCTTAACGTTTCTTTATAAGAAGGCTCAGAACATCACGCTGCTGTTTAACGTCTTAAAACGTTTTAGTCTCACGCTTTTTTTTAAAGAAACTTCTGCTTTAATCAGCCGTATTCGTATAAAATTCTCGTCTCTATCGCTTGATAACCGCCACCCTGAAGTTCATCGTTGTGATTTTGGCCGCCGGGATGGTGGCTTTCATCGGCGCTGTTATCTGCATCATCGCCGCGGTTCACAGCGGCTCTCCCGCGGCTCCCCCGCTCACGCAGAACCGCTCCACCTCTCCGGCCCCCTTCTCCCCGGGCTCAGCGGCCAGGGCCGGGGCACTAGACGCACTCCACGCCACGGAGGCTCCGGGTGGCCCCGAGGTGCCCACCTTTTACGGGATCACCGGGGCCGTAGGTGGAGCGGGCAGCGAGCAGAGGGTAATCTACAGCCGCCTGCTGTGCACGCCCGTGCCGCCGGGCCAGTGCGAGAACAAGGCCGTGCAAGCGGACCAGCAGAAGCGGGACGAGGATGAGGAGGGCGAGGAGTGGGGCTCCCTGCGCGCCGCCGCCGAGGAGCTCCGGCACACCGCACAGAGGCAGCAGGAGGAGATACGGGCTGACCGCAGGACCATCCGGGAACTGGCGGGGAAACTAGCCGAGTGCGAGGGGACCGGAGGGGCAGGTGGAGGAGTGGTGCAGGAGAGGGAGAGGGGAGTGATGGGGGACGAGGGGCGAGGAGGAGCCGTGGAGGAGTTGGAGAAAGCCATACTGCACATGAAGGAGAGGATAGAGAGACTGGAGGTGAGCTGAGCCAACCTGTTCAGTAAATAAACATGATGCATTCACATCAGCATTATAAACACAGACTACAGACTAAACTGATGTAATGTGTGTATTTTTATTATTTTAACTACAGTGACCATGTTTTCGTCTTCATAAAAGATGGCACAATGGGACAGGATGAGAGTACAGTCCAGACTGAAGAAACCAAATAACATCAATATCTAGAACATTTGAGGTCATTTAGAAATCACAAACTTTTCAAAATCTGACATTTTAGGTCCTAAAAAAGTGGATGTATGCATGGTCATCATTGTACACAAGCACATTTAAGGCATTTTTAACACAATCCCATTCTCATTCAAAGCATCATCTAGAGCAGTGGAACCGGAGCACCTGTACAGTACCTAATCAGTTAAATAACAAACCCTTCTTGAGGGTTTGACATCGCAAGACTGCACCTTCTTACACTCTTAAAAACGATGGTTCTTCAAGGGTTCTAAAGAAAATGGTTATATTATTATTTTATATTATATAAATTGATGAAGAATGTGTTGTAAGGTTCTATATGGCACTAAATATATTTAGTGGCTCTTTAATAGTATATGGCTGTATGCATAACCATTTTCTTTACTAAAGAACACTTGAATAACCAAATTTTTAAGACTGTAGAATACTGTTTATTATCGTTTGACTACTACGATGTAGTACAGCGTACAGAGCTGAATACATACAAACAGTAACGTACAGAAAATACTTAAGCCAAATGTTTTCAGTCAACATCTACTGCATTTCATTGCTTTTCAAAGACAGTATCAAGACAAACATCTACAAAATGGTTAAAGGAGAAGGTAAAAAAAACTTCTTTACTTTCTTAGAGATTTTATTTCAATTTTTAGCCATTTTGAAGCATATCTACCAGTTATTGTGAGATTTGTATACACTGTATACATTTCTAAAGGACATTTGAGCTCAAATTATGCAGAAAACTAAAAATCACAAATAACAAATGAGCACAACATGAATGAATTCAACACTGTAGATCAATATTTTACTAATTAGGCACTGTGTCCATCAATAAAAGCATCAAAGCTATTAGTAAGCTAGTAGTTAACCAAACTTTACAGCCTCAGTCACTGAAAATAACAAAAATTCACAAAATTTATCTGTTATTGAAATGGTATTAATTTCATCATGAACAAGTGAGTTGTAAATGCTTTCTTACATCGTCTCTTCCCAATTTTTGCATAATTATTTAAATAATTCAGATGTAAGTCAACATGCTGTTGTGTACTAATTACCTGTGATGTACCATTTAGATGCATTAAAGTCTTCAGACATCTGGTTCCTATCATCACTGTTGTGAACCCTACCTGAATGGCTTTACATCTCAATCCTGGAGTCCAAAATCTCCTGGAATTCCTCTTTAACATTTGGGCTTGACTGTGTAAAGAAGTCAACATCTTGTTAGAAAAGATCTTGAATGGTGCACATGATGCAGTATAATATTTAGAAAAATCTGAATGTAGCTGTATATGGCTTTGTAACATTAAACTCTGATGAGTCACATAGCGTTCGTCTCCAATCTGAGCATTAATAGACCTTGTGTGTGTGATTAGCAGCATGGCTGCTTGTACAGGAGCTGTAAAGTTCAGCTCTCTGCTGACTCCAGCTCATTTGTGCTCTGCTCACGGAGCAGAGAGCAGAGATTTACACTCCTGCAGCCTTCATTGGCTTCAGATGGAGACATCATTGCTGTTTCAGTGGTTTATCACCACACTGCAGTGCTGGGGCTTTTACGCCACTGCTTGCGTGATTAAAGCCTTGCTAGAGATCAATAATGTACGGCTTCCTCTACATTAATGAAGAACCCTCAGCGGAGCATCAATAAAATGTCAAAGAGGCAAGAAGGCAAAACGAGAAGCAGCATCAATACTGTAAGGCTGTAATGACAGCTAGCATCCTTCATCCGCAAGCACAGCGTGTGTGATCACGTGGGAGGGGGGATGCAGCTGAAAACACATTATGATTCTGAGCTTTCATGAGATGAAGTGTAATTTTACAGCTTAGCTGCGGCAGTGTGGGGTAATGGTGCTGTGGTAAATCCAAACTCATGTTGCAGCATGGCTGCAGTGTCACTGTCCAAAAAACAGTATCTTCAGAAGGGTGATTTTACAGAAGAAGGCTTTACATTGACTTTCAGTGTAAGGCAATGTAAAGAGGTTTTATTCCAATTTTATTATGTTATTCTATTGGTCCACTACATCAAAAAATGGAATATTGTGGGGGAAAAAATTAATAGAATATTTAATTGTGAGTTTGAGTAAATTACTATTCAAACAGTATCATCATTAAAATAAAAAAAATGTTTGAAATATGCAACATTAATATAAAATATACATTTTATGAACAGTAATGAACTTTTTCATGATATTCTAATTTCTGGAGATGCACTACAAGTCACGAAATATCTGTGCAATGCAGAAAACAGAAAAATTGACATTGTGAAAACTGAAGACACCACATTTAGAGACATAAGTTGGCACACTGCAGCTGTTTGCCTTACAAATGCTCATTGAAATGAATTGAAAACAACAAATGAGTAACAGCAAAAACCCCAGGATGTAGCAATGTAGCAACCATATGGATAAAAATTTTCCGGAACAGTCTTCTCTTTGGGTCTTCAGGCTTCTTAATTGCTTCTTAATTGCTTGTTCAATTAAGCAATTAACAGCAGCCATCTTGTTGCTGGCTGCCCTTTTCTTTTTTATCTTCAGCTGTTCCAGCATCTTCTCGAGTCAACGGTTCTTCGCATAATATGCCCAAAATAAGAGTTTGATTATGTGGGCTTCTCATGAAAGGTGAGGTTTGATTTGGTTGAGGATCCATCTTTGCTGTCCAAGGTTCTCTCAAACGTCTTCACCAACACCAAAGTCCAAAGGCATCAGAGTTCTTCCTGTTTAATTATTCAGCTTTTATGTTCATAAAGAATCACATAGATGCCCACCAACGACCAACTACTGTGACCTGCTCCAGATACCCTTCTCTACTGCTCACATTGGAGCTCAAATGGACTTTCTGGCCGTTATCATTGCTACCACTGTCATCATCATTCCTGTCACCATATCAGTTCACCTGAACTTTACAACAACATCATATGATTATGATTTATCACAAACTTAGAATTAGCAGACCAGAGGAGGATGGGTCCCCTATGTGAGTCTGGTTCCTCCCAAGGTTTCTTCCTCCAGCTCTGAGGGAGTTTTTCCTTGCCACTGTCGCCGTTGGCTTGCTCACCGGGGATTAGGGATTAATGATTTGATGTCTGTTATTACTAACCCTGTAAAGCTGCTTTGTGACATCAGTTGTAAAAAACGCTTTATAAATAAAATTTGATTGATTGATTGATAGACATTGCCTGGATAATTCTAGTCTTTGTTTGAAGAAGCAGATCATTACCCTTGAAGATTGTTTCCAGTTTCTTCAAGCAGCCATCTTGAATTTGGTATTTCTTTATGGTCTCATAAGTAAGTCTAATTTAACAACTAAGCATAGTCTGAAGTGTGTAAAGTCAACAATTATGTCTTTATTAGCTTCATAGCTCCAAAACTGAAGAAACAAACCTCTTCCTGTATTTGAGGACAATTGTGTACATCTTTAGCAAAACTATTTCTGAAGCTCATTCAAGTGCAAGATACAAGAGCTCAACAACAATATATGTTTTTCTTTGCAGTCAGAGATGTCCCCATTGACTTACAATCACACAGAGATGGGACAGAAAAGCACAGCTAAGGTCAAGAGTGCCACTAAGGGTCAGGGAGTAGCAGTACAGAGGAAAGTGGAGGATTTGGAAGGAGAGCTGAAGAGAAAGATGAAACTGTTGGAAGAACAGAGGAAAGCCCTTCGCCAAGAAACCCAGAAGCATCAAGAGCACATTGACCAAGGACTGGATGCTGTCCATCAGCGCATCAGCAGCCTAGAGCAAGGTAAGAGACAAAGAAACAGGTATGAAGACCTGTGTTACATGTGTACTCTGATGTGTAGCCAATTAGAGTAGAGCTGGGTCACTGAGTACTGATGGTATCTCCACACTAATCATTCGATTCATAACAGCTTTTCTCTTCACCTCTCTCAAACGCTTCTCGTGCATACCATGCAGATCATCGTCAAGTATCTTCCTCTTATCACTCTTGTTCACATTTTTCTCCTCTCTGTCACAAGACCAGATCCCTAACCGTCAGACCACAGCTGCCCCTAGTTTAATCACCCACTTGTTGTCTGGTACCCACACTTTTTCTGTGAATGTTCTGTCCAGCTGTAAATCAACCAATCAGAGCAAAGCTCATTAAATAATCTGGAAGAGATTTATTGGATTGAAATAAAGCTGCAGATATATTTCCATGTTTGCAATCTGTAAAATGCTTGCAAATGAATACAACTGCAAGAACACGTCAACATAAATACAGTAACTATGTTAATCTAACATTTTAATTATGCACAGCCACTGTACAGCTACCGTATGACATCATATGAAATATGTCAAACAGAAAGAAGAGTGAAGAACCTAAAGAAAAAGGAAGGACGAGAGGTTTTGAAGGCTCTTATAGAGTCTGTGATTAGTGTTTGGAGAAAGTGTGGATTTTAAAGGAGACACATTACTCTTTCTTGTGGATCAATTATGCAGAACTGTTCGATATTTAGCCACCCACTGAGTGCCTATGAATAATCACTCCAACACATCTCTCTCCATTCCACAGCCCACCTTCTGCACCGCCTCTGTTCATCAAACACAACATTGATCTGGTTGATTTAGATGTTGAGACAGTTTGGATAATATGATGGTTCACTTAGATGTTTGAGGGATATAATGATGAGTTTTTGCACCAATTAAGCAATGATTTCACCAGCTTTGATCTAAAACCTTAACACAACACTGAGTAAGGATTAGTACAGGAGCTATTCTTTGGAATACAGGCTTCGTAACTAAATGAGTAAATGGTTGAATGAAGAGATAGAAGCTTGAGAATGTAAAATACAAAGACAGTCCCGCTCTATAATTTTAAAGAAAGTGAAGAATGTTTGGCTTCAATGGCTGGTAAGTAATTTTAGGAGGAGGACCATGCCCAAAGCCCCTCCTCCTACCAATACTATGCCCTTTGTGCATTCACATGGTGATTTCTATGCCCCGCACACTTGATTTCATTAATGTGTTAATTATCAGGTTTAGTAAGTGTGAGTGAGCAGAGAAATCAGCAAACTGATGGACGCCAACCCTCCAGGACAAGATCTGAAGATCCCTGGTTTATAAATTCCCATCTCTTTTCACCTCCTGTTTCCAGTTTCACACCCACCAACACCACTTCTCCATTTTACAGGAAATCTCCGTTCAGCAAGGGGGTCTGGCTCTCTAAAGCAAAGCAGAAACTGCTCCTCAGTCTCTTAAAGATCTCTCCTCTGTTCTCATTCAGCCACACTGAAGACATGATCCCAAGTGAAATGAAATATATTACATTTTAAATCGATTATACTTTTGGTTATCGTAGTTATATCAGTAATTGTGATCTATGGTCATGAGTTATGATGAATATGTTATGATTATTAGAATACGTTTTAAGGTACATGATCATTTTGTACATCTTCTATGCCACTTTCATGCCATGTGCTTGTCTTTTCGCCTGTGCCCTGCCCTAGCCACGCCCCTTGTTATGGTGTTCACCTGTGTCACGTGTTGCTCCTGTCCCCACCTTGATTACCCCATGTATTGTACTCTCCTTGTGTCCTTTTGTCTAGTATCATCACTGTCAACATCGCTGTCCACGTCTCATGCTCTGGTGATTATTGAGGACTTCAGTTTTGCTTTGATTCTGTTCAATAAAAAAACTCACCTGCTTGCGTTTACATGTACAACCTGCCTCGTACCTTCTCTGTTAACAACATAGAAAGTGTTAAAACTCAGTTGTTGTTTTAATATAATGATTATGTACACAAATATATAGACTGTATATGAAAACAACAGCAGTTTAAAAGTGACCAAAATGTCTCTGATGCTCTCTAGTGGCTGGTTGCAGTACCGTTTTAAACCCCGCCCACAACCGTTTTATTGAATGGGAGCAACACATGTTACCTGCGCTAATGAACACCCCCCTCCTGCCAGTATTTTTCTTTGTGATAAATGTGCTTCATAGAAGTTTTTTGGGGATATTTAAAGGGGTGTGGTGATGAGGTGATTGACACCTTGGTTGAGTTGATTGACAGCTAATTCTAATTCTCAGCTCAGCTTATTTTACATTCTGTGACTCTGTTAATAAGATTTAATCTTCGCTTCACTTGACGTTTTTTGAAGAGAAGTGATGTCTTGTTCAGCAGGAAGTACTAACAGACATTCGAGGGGCATCATCCCAACAGAGGAGGTGCAGATTTTGGTTGGTAGCACAGAGAATTTTTAGGAATCTGTGTGTGAGGGACAATGCCGGCAGCCAGTACTGGATGGCTCTGATCTTTGGGCCCTCAGGCAACACTGCATTAAAAATAGAAATGATTTTGTAGCCAAAATCACTCAGGAACACTTCTCAAAATCACTGTCTGTGAGCACACAAATGCTTGTTAAACCTCCATCTGTGTACCAGCTGCTGGTTATTTTAATATATTATACGTTTTCTCTGTGACAGATTTGTCTGAGAACAAGTTCCCAGAGGGTTACAGGCTGTCGTTTCCTATAAGGAGCAGCTCTATGTATGCTGTGGTGAAGCATACCATTCCTGCCCTCCACGCCCTCACCGCCTGTATGTGGCTCAGGCCAGCACAGAGCATTCTGGGAACTGGAGTTTCATACGCCGTGTCAGAGCAGAGTCACGAGCTGGTCCTGCAGCAGCTGGTGCATGGCCCCATTGAGTTCATCATCAATAATGAGGTATTTACCCTGAGTATGCTTATGTTTATGCTGGTCATCACTAATCTTTTGCACTGTTTGATTTAAGCCATATATTACATATTATTACATAATCTAGTGCATCTCAAAAAATGCATAAAATTTCATTCTCATGAAAATCCAGAATCTCTAATTATTTGAATATTGACATACTAGATAACATGCTGGAATAATGGATGTACTATTACAGTTTAAAAAAAGACTACAGTATGTCCACACTGATCAGGTATAACATTAAAACCTCCTTTTATCTTCACTCTCTGTTCATTTTATCAGCTCCACTGGTCATACAGGTGCACTTTATAGCTCTACAATTACAGACTGTTGTCCATCTGTTTCTCTGTATACTTTGTTAGCCCCTTTTCACCCTGTTTGAAAAGAGGCTAATAAAGAAAAACAATTTGAAATATGTCACATAATGTGCAATAAACATAAAATAAATATAAAAATAATTTAATTATTTTATATTATTTTTTAATTAATCTATATCTATTTAGCACAGTATTTTATTTTGTTGTATTTATTTTATTATATTTTAAAGTTTTTCCTAATTTATCTTTTTCTAATGAACAGCCCTGGAATAGTTTTGAATTCATATTGTCTTCATTATATTGAATTATGTATCAAATACATTAATAATTCATAATTTTTCTACTTTTTTATCTTTAAGAATTAAACTGCCTTTTTTATTATTGTGCCTTTAAAATTGATATACACTAGTCCCTCATTTATCACGGGGGTTCCAGACCCCCCCCCCCAACGATTATTATTTTAAGTCTTTATAAACCCTTCCCACACTCTTATACATAACCATTTCCCACTCCCTTAATAACTTTTTACATATTATACTTGTTCACTACCTTTTAAAAAAAACGTATACTGTAATGTTCATAAAAATGTTTTAAACGCTTAAATCTACATCATTTTAATAACATACATACAGTAATTCTGATTCGTTCCCAGCATCCTTTGAAGCCGCTTCAAGGGTTTGGGTGCCATTGTAAGGATTTAATAAATTCAGTTTTTACAAAAATCTCACAAATACAGTACATACACAACGCCGCAGATAGAAAACTACGCAAGCACATCAGTCGGATGCCGAAGTGAAATGGAAAACGAGAGATCTTACTGTACAGCGTGCACTATGCATCTGTAGAAAATACGTATACACAGTACCGCGCATCGAAGTCCCAGCTAATTTTAAATAAAATTCCCCAAAAATTATTTTACATTAATATTTATTGAAATCACACGAAACAGCGAGTCCGCGAAGGTCAAACCATGAAATAGAGAGGGACTACTGTATCTGCCTTTAAAACTGATATATGTAGATCACCATTCAAAAAGCATTCTGGACTGAAACACTGTTTATAACTTCAGTGTGAATGGGCAGGGACTAACTGTTGTAAGCTAAATGGCTGGTTGTATGTAAATTAATTTTGTTACATCACAGGTGCAGCAAATTAAAAACAGGCAGTTTGTTGTGGGTGACTGGATTGGGACATGAAGAGCTCATTTTGAAATGCATTTTACCTGCTACATGAAGCTCTTATAAGCAAGAAGTACTTCACTGATGTGGTCCCTTTAAGATGGTTCTGTTGGATTTTTTCATTTTTTGCTCTTGTTGCTACACTTTATACTGGAAGTTGCATTTCAGCATTCTGTTGACAGGACACCAGTGGTAAGTGCATCCCTGAGGCAGTGTCTCCTCAAAATAGTAGCATAATGGGTGCTCATGAGATTTAGTATTAATGTGATTCAGACTCTACCCCAGAATCTCTGGTGATGCTGGTTTAATATGCAAGCATTCAAGCAGCCCTAGAGATGCTCCCCAAAATACCGTCTCAGAAGAAACAGAGTAGAAATATGACATATTATCAGTGAGGCTATTTTTAAAAGACTTTTTCTTGGCTCCTGTAGGTGGCGCAGTTCACTCTGAACCTGACAGTGGGTGTGTGGCAGCATGTGTGTGTGAGTTGGAATAGAAGAGCTGGAGTGTGGCACGCGTACTTAGGGGGGAAGCTGAAAGGTGAAGGAAAGGACCTGGCAACCCGCCACTCCATCCGGCCTGGAGGAACGCTCATCCTGGGCCAGGAACAGGTGAGTCATACTCTGGCTGGAGAGCTGGGAGACCAGATTTTCAGTGCGGTAAGTCAAAATTGCTTAATTGGTCACACTTCCGCACTGTGGGCATATTTAAACCAAACCCAAATTCAAAGTTTAAACCAAAATAAAATTTCAAGTTTTTTATGTGATATGTGTGGTGCATATTCTTCAAAATGAAAAAATATATGTATATATACTGATCGGTCCTAATCATTGAAGAAAATGTAACGTAACAAGGTGGTTTTAATGATGTGGCTGATCAGTTCATATTTTTTCATATCTAAAATATATGTACATTTTTAAGTCTTAGCGAAAATGTAGTAAAATGTATTTTCCATTGAAGTAAATTATTGTAGTGCTCTTGTTGAGCATTTACACAATGATTTACATAAACATAAATCACTGAAAAAAAAGAAAAAGAAGCCCCAGTTGATCATCTTTAAAACTGTGCCAGTGGATGCCTCAAGAATTGAGTGGAGTTAGTTCCTCTTCTAGCATTGCAGCTGTTTCTGCGCAACTAAAACCAACTTGCCAAGAATTGGAATAACCTCAGGCATTCAGAAAACTTGATTAACTCTCTTCAGCACTCTGTCCACCAACTTTTCCCTCATGCTTCTCTCCTCTCCCCTTATTAAATTAGTCTGGCCTCATTCTTTCATTAAAGACATTCCCTAGTCTGTCCAGTATCACTGTGCTGTTCCTGCTTATATTGGGGTTGTGTTTTCAAGCCTGGGTTTAATTGATGCTGGAAGCAGAAATTTGAACTAAACTTCAGCATCAAAATGAAAATTTAAGTCTAACCTTTTTTTAACTTTTTTAATATTACCATGACTTTAGCTGAGTTTAAATGTAATGTGATTGACATGGATTGTAACTGTAATTTACATGCATTGTAACTATAATGTAATTTACACGAATTGTAACTATAATGTAATTTACATGAATTGTAACTATAATGTAATTTGCATGAATTTGAACTGTAATGTAATTTACGTGAATTGTAACTATAATGTAATTTACATGCATTGTAACTAATATGTAATTTGCATGAATTGTAACTATAATGTAAGTTACATGAATTGTAACTATAATGTAATTTACATGCATTGTAACTATAATGTAAGTTACATGCATTGTAACTATAATGTAATTTGCATGAATTGTAACTATAATGTAATTTACATGAATTGTAACTATAATGTAAGTTACATGCATTGTAACTATAATGTAATTTGCATAAATTGTAACTAATGTAATTTACATGAATTGTAACTATAATGTAAGTTACATGCATTGTAACTATAATGTAATTTGCATGAATTGTAACTATAATGTAATTTACAAAAATTATAGCTATAATGTAATTTACACTACCTGTATCTGTAATTTACATGAATTTTAACTCTAATGTAATTTACATTTATTTTAAGTGTAATGTGATTACATAAATTTTAACTGTAACATTTTACAATGTTTACAGGAAAAAGTAATCACTTCACTTTTACTGTAAAAAGCTTTAATCATGGGTAATGCTTTAGCTAAAACAGTAGTAGTAGGAGGCATCTTTCTGGTAATTTTGTTCATATTTTGGTCCATTTTTACAAATTATTGCTGAACCATCCCACTGATTTCTGGCCTTTCCATTGCATTAGATCAGTAGTTTTCAATGCAGGTCCTGGAGAACCACTACACTGAGTGTTACAGTGTTCTCCATTCTTCAGCTACTTCAGCTCAGAAGCTTATTAGCTTATTATTTACAGCAGGTGTGCAAGGTACTGCAGGGCGAGGATTGAGAGCCACTGCATTCTGTAATTGATTGTATTATATCACTATTTGGTTATACCATCACTTTGAGAAATGTTGCAGGTTTTTAAACTTTCTCCTCTCTCCTCTTGCAGAGTTCAGTGGGTGGGCTTCGCTTTGTGGCCTCACGGGCTCTGGTCGGCGATCTCTCTCAGTTCAACATGTGGGACCGAATACTTACTCACGCAGAGCTCAGTGCCCTCGCCCACTGCAGCACGGGCATGCTGGGTAACATAGTCCCCTGGAACAGCCGAGAGGTGGAAGTGTACGGAGGGGTCACCAAGCACCCGGCTGAACATTGCGGTCAACATGCTACCGTACGGCAGTGAGGGGTCAACAGGAAGTCATACACGGGTCAGCTTTAGAGTGGGTTGAGACAGATGAAAGGACATTAATAAGATGTTCCAATGGGACACTGTCATCATCAGCTTTTACTTCTGTATCTCTATGAAGTTTCTGAAAGCGTTATGGGATGCTTGTATTGAATGGCTGTTCAAACCGACTTCCTGGAGTTAAATGTAAGGAAATTGTGGGCTTTTATTTGCTTGACAGAAACATTTCCTCATTTTGATGGGCATTCAGTAGCACCCAAGAGAAAAAAAGGAAACTGTAGCTTTGAAAGTGATGTGGGCTTTGATGCCGTGTCCAGATAGTTTACTTTTCACAGAGAATTCAGAGGTGAATGCTCCTTGGCAGTGTTGCACAGTGTGCTCTTCTCTTTTGACTTTGATTACATTCAGAAAAGGCTAAAGCGCTCTTATGTCAGCCTGTTTATTTCTGTTCTGTCATTTTTGGGCTTTTTTCCAGTATTTTTTGTAATTCTTCATGTTGACTGTGTTTCTATGGTGATGTCATGGAGAACAAGGATGATTCTGATTGGCTTAATCAGTTTTGGGACTGGGTTACTAAGGTATTAGATTTTCCGTCATGTCAACTGAGCAGAGATCTTTCCAAAAATGACTCCCTATAGTTTATATACAAAACAATGCACACCCTAGTTAACATACAAATACACATACATTCTCTGAAGTGGTGGTGGTGCGTTAGTGTGTATGCGTGGATCAGACATCAGACAGTGTCACCTTCTGGATTAAGAATGGTCCACCTTCCAAAACTATCCAGCCAACAGCATCGTGAGAGCAGAGCCATTCGAACACTGATGAAGGAATAGAGACAACAGATGAGCTACTGTCTCTGACTCTACGTCTACAAGATGGACCAACAAGATATGTGTGGGCACAGTTTAAAAACTCCAGCAGCTCTGCTGTCTGATCTACTCATACCAGCACAACACACACTAACACACCACCACCACATCAATGTCACTGCGGTGCTGAGAATGATCCACCATCTTTGTGTTGGTCCTGTGGGGTCCTGAACATTGAAGAACAGAGTAAAAAGGTACACAGTAAATCTGCCAGTGTTAAATCAACACTACACAGTAAATCTGCCAGTGTTAAATCAACACTATTAGAGTTAAATTAACACTGAGGGTGTCAAAATGTAACACTCTCAGTGTTAATTTAACTTTAATAGTGTTGATTTAACACTGGCATATTTACTGCGTATTAGAGTTAAAGTGACACTGAGAGTGTTACATTTTGACACCCACAGTGTTAATTTAACTCTAATAGTGTTAATTTAACACTGGCAGATTTACTGTGTAGAAACCGTAATAGTAGAACTACAGAGAGCACCTATAGTATAAGGTCAGTGGAGCTAAGATGGACAAGGTGGTTGTAATAAAGTAAATATGAGGGGAAGATCTCTTCTCAGTTACAAATTAGATGTAACATTGATTTGCAAATGACCTTCTAAAACATTCCATCTATTTGTAATGCAGTGTGATTCAAGAATGTTAAGAATATGAATGTGACTGAATATACATTCCAGCTCCATACAATGACATTACTGTGAAATCCCCTGTAAAGTGTATCATAAAATATACTATTTATTGCATCATATAATATCATATAATATTGAATGTCTTCTATGCTTATTAGATTGTTATATGGAGGATACTGTACTCAAACACAGGTCTAAAACTTTGAACATTAGTGAGAAATGGACTTGCACCAGACCTGCGATGTAGGCGTGTTTATGGACTATTATGAAAAAATGCCAAGAAGATATTGTTTTGCATATTTTTTTGTGATTGACACACTATAGACTATAAATGCTGGCTTGCAATAGTCCAGCATGAGACGGCTGAACTGAAATGACCTGAGAGTGACTGCTGAATCCTTTCATCCAGTTTATTCACTGATGTCCAGCACATTTGCTGTTGTTAATGTGATGCCTGTTGTTTGTGCAGCAGTTTTTGCACTTCTGTGGTCACTGTGCTGTCATATATTTGGTGTGTACATACAAACTGCTCATGTTTAAAGTTCAAATGGGTTTTGTTGAAGCGACAAAACCTCAAACAGTAAGAATGTGTATGTAAAATGAATTTTTGTTTACTTTTTTGAATTCTCCTTACTTGTTTGGGTCATACACTACATGTCCAAATGTGTGTGGACAGCCATCCTAATGAATGCATTCAAGCTGACGTAGATGTGCAAATGCGCACAGCTTGTCTAGTCCCTATAGAGAAGTACTGCCAATATAGTAGGACCAAACATGAACCTATTGGCACCAGATCTAATGCCAGGTGTGGGTAGAGGGGTATAAAGCACCCCAGCATTGAGCTGTGGAACTGCTCCATCCAATACTTTTGGGATGAGTTGGGGACGAGGTGATGGTGGTGACCATCCAACATCCTGACCTCCATAAGGCTGAATGCCATCAGATCTTCACAGCTATGCTCCAAAATCTTGTAGAAAGCCTGGACAATAGACACAGCTACTCCAACAAAAGCAGGATAAACTCTTAATGCTCTTCTGAAGAAATGAATGAGCTGCTGTCCCAATACTTTTGTCCATATAGTGTATCTTGCATTGTGTCACTGTGTGTACCTGAAAGAACAAATGTGGAAAATTTTAAGTTATTACAAGGAGTAAAACTGACAAAACTCATACCGAGCCTTTCTCTTTTCTCTCCCTCTGTGGCCTTGGCCGTGTAACAGTGTAAGAAACACACATTTGCTCGGTCTCTTATGGTTTACCTGGAATATGACAAGGATGGGTATTGTCTGTGTTACCTAGCAACCGGCCCATCACTCTTTGACATAGTGCAATAAAATAGGAGGGTGTCAGAGCCGAGTTGCTCATTTGAGGCTCACACTGAACACACGGTGCTCATTTTACCAGTCGTGTCAAGGACGTGTTGAAAAACGTTCTATTTATGACATCTCACTAAGTCACGAATTCACACACTCTAGTGCAACTCTCTCGTTTCTTTCTCACTTTCCACCCCCCAATCTCGCCAGCCTCCCCGGTCCTCTACTCCCTTGGTAGCTGTAGCACAGGCCAGGATGAAGCTCCAGACGCCCTATCAGCAGTACATCTATCCTCTCAGGCTGTTCACTGATTATATGTTATGTGACAGTGTGAGCTGATGAGAATTTGACAGCTGTCATCCATCTCAGAACTGAGAAGCCAACCAATAAGAACAGAATCAATGAGTTAAATAATGACTTCATTTATATACAGACTTCTGCAAAAACTGTCTGAACAGTGTGTGGAAATAAGTGAACAGACTCTGTAAGAGAGAACAAACTTAGATAAATAAATGAGTGGTAGCTTCATGGATGGATAGATAGATAGATAGATTGATTGATTGATTCATAGATGGATGGATGGATAGGTAGCTTCAGAGATGGATGGATGGATGGATGGACGGACGGACGGACGGACGGACGGACAGACAGACAGACAGACAGACAGACAGACAGATAGATAGATAGATAGATAGATAGATAGATAGATAGATAGATAGATAGACTTATAAATGGATGGGTTGCTTCATGGATAGATGGATGGATGGATAGATAGCTTCATAGATAGGTAGATGGATGAAAGCATAGGTAGCTTCATATATAGATAGATAGACTTATAAATGGATGGATGGATGGATGGATGGATGGATGGATGGATGGATGGATAGATAGATAGATAGATAGATAGATAGATAGATAGATAGATAGATAGATAGATAACGTCATAGATAGGTAGACTTATAAATGGATGGGTAGCTTC
>BRDA01039386.1:0-14870 GCA_036984385.1 Crenuchus spilurus
TGGCTACCCCGCCTCCAGCGTTTCTGCTTAAATACCCAATCAGTGAGTCCGTCGTGGGCAGTAAAGCCCGTGTGCGCGCGCAGCACGCTCTCTCTCTCCCTCTCTCTCTCTCGCCGTCTCGGCCTCTCCGGTGTAGCTCGCGCAGCTCCGCGTTCCCGAAGCACCATGGAGCAGAAAAGAAGCTGACGGCACGTGACCTCCACCTCTCTGTCAAATCACTCAATCAATCAGTCCGCACGGTCCGCGCACGCCGACCTCCGCGAGCCGTCCGCCGTTTGATCAGCAGCAGAACGCGCCCATTTGAGCTCTAGCCAGAGTCCGCGCGCCCGTCTCTCAGTGTCCAGGATGAAGTACGTCATCGGCATCGGCGGGTGAGTCGCAGGAGGAAGCGGACAGAGGGGCACGTGGAGCTTCTCTAAGAACGTGTTATTAGCATGACTTAATAGGCTTTATAACATATATATATATATATATATATATATATATATATATATATATATATATATATATATATATATATATAAACATGTTTGTGTTTTAAGATCCTTAATTAGCTTTTTTACTTGCTTTGCTTATATACATGTCTTATAAACACACGGTACCTTTAAATCAGTAGTTATCTGACCTATTAGCTTTCATTATCACACTGATCTAATATGCGATGCTTATAAACATGCTGATACATGTGTTATAAACCTGTCTTTTGCTGTTTTCAATCAATAATGATCTGATTTATTAGCTTTCATGAGCACACTGAAGTAATAAATGTTTACATTAATGATGTGTTGTCTCTCAGGGTCACTAACGGGGGTAAGACCACCCTGACCGAGAAACTGTACCGAATTCTGCCTAATTGTTGTGTGGTGCATCAGGATGACTTCTTCAAGGTGAGTAACTGAGTGTGTGTGTGTGTGTATATGTGTGTGTGTGTTAGTGGGGTTAGTTTGTTAGTTGTGATCCCAGCAGAGATGCACTGTTCTATACATACACTCTTAAAAGAGGTGGCTCTTCAAGGGTTCTTTAATAAAGAAAATGGTTCTATATAGAACCGTGAACACTCACATGGTTCTTTGATGGATAAGGAATGTGCTGTAGGTGTTTCTATATAGCCCCCAAGATTTCTCTTATTACAAGCTTGATATCGTACCGTCAACAGAACCCCTTTGGGAGCTACACAGTAAATATGCCAGTGTTAAATCAACACTATTAGAGTTAAATTAACACTGAGGGTGTCAAAATGTAACACTCTCAGTGTTAATTTGACTCTAATAGTGTTGATTTAACACTGGCATATTTACTGTGTACATAGAACCATTTCAGTTAACCATGGAAAGAACCCTTTGGGTTGCATGGTTATATATAGAACAATTTCTTTACTAAAGAACCCTTAAAGAACCATCTTTTTTAAGAGTAGATAATCAATACTTGACTGATCAATGATCAATACTGTTTATAATCTTTACACATTATACATTTTTAACTTTAATGGACCCGCATGATAAAAAAAAAAAATCAGCCTGCCTTGCTGTTTAAATGAATCAGCCAATCAGAACAGAGATAATTTACATATATCAGTTTTAAAGGTAAGAAGAAAACAGCCTGTTTAGTGATGTAAAGATGAATTATAACTGTTTTTAGTCTGTAAACCCACACAGATGTGGTAAATGGTGTTCAGGGAGAAGTATAATGTATGATGATGAGAAAGAACATGTTAGTAGATTAAATCTAATAGATGTATATGACTCCTGATCACACTTGTGTTATCGGGTCAGTATGTGTCTTTGGAGGTCTGATCATCAGCAGGAAAACTGTTGGATCTGTGCATCTCTGCTTTGTATTGACAGTGTCAGTGAAACAGGAGCTGTAGAGGGTTTGGGTGGGGTTTGAGTTGGTATGTGTTGGTGAGGCTGAGAATCGTCCAATCAGCCACTGCCGCTGAATGTACATGAGTACATCTCATCCATGTATGTTTCAGCCCCAAGATGAGATTGAAGTTGGTGAAGATGGATTTAAGCAGTATGATGGTAAGCCGGGGTCTTCTGGCTGGGTTTGGTTTATTTTTATTGTCTGTGTGGGTGTGCGCGTGTGCGTATGTGTTTGTGTGTGTGACTTATGCTGCTCGAGGTTTGGGCACAACTCACTTTTTAAAAAATATTTTAATGCAAACAATCATGTTTATAGCCTAACTCAATTATGATTCTTCAGGAAGTGATTAATTTCAATGATGATTCTGTAGAAAACCGTTCAGTTACGATTCTGTAGAAGTTATTCAATCGTGATACAAATTCTGCAGGAAATTATTTATATTTATTAAATATACTGAATTAAAAAAAAAACAACATATCTGTTTATGCCATAGTGGAATATGGATGTACATAAATATACAAAAAAATCTGTGATTTTAATAGTTTAGCAGATAAAACTTATTATTATTATTATTATTTTTATTATTTAAACTACTTGTTAAGACAAATGATCATAAAAAGTGAAGTGATTCCAAACTTTTGTCCTGCAGTGTAATTAACAGTCTGCATGCTTATAATGGAAATGGTTAACAATCCAAACCCAAGTTAATCAGCTGTGTGTGTGTGTGCGCGCGTGTGTATGTGTGTGTGTGTAGTCATCACAGCTCTGGACATGGATGCGATGATGAGCACCATCTACGCTTGGCTGGAAAATCCTGTAAAGTTTGAGCGCTCGCATGGCGTAAACAACACGCTTGACTCGGAAATCATCCCCCGATCCAGAGACGAGGACACACACATCCTCATCGTGGAGGGATTCCTGCTCTACAACTACGGGTAACACACACACACACAAACAAAAGCCCTTTCATATGTGCACTTTTAGCCAATTGATTTAACTGGAATTTAATGTAATGAAATGATAATTAAAGCGTGAACTCCTGCTGAAGTCTAAATGCCAATAACATTGATCAGATAATCTATTAAGTATAAAAGCAAGGAGACTCATGTGACCTGAAAATGACATTCTAGATAACCCTCTTCTGTGATGACTAGTTTTTAGATTTGAGTTTTATAGCTGAGAGGTTGGTTAAGCTGATGACTGTATAGGGGAGAGTGAAGTCCTCCACACAGGATGAGCAGGTTCCGTTTATGAAGCGTATTTAAATATAATCATCTATCTTTCTGCAGACCTTTGATTGATGTGTTTAACCAGCGCTACTTCATATCCATCCCATACGAAGAGTGCAAAAGGAGGAGATGGTGAGTCTCTTTATCTGCCACATGTATCATCACTGTCACCTCAGAACCTCACATGTCATTTTCTGTCATTTTTTAAATTTTTGCTCAAATAATTTCAATTAAAATAGCACATGCTTGACATTGTCATATAGGAACCCTTATAACAATTAAAGTTTAATAAGCCTAAAATGTAGAGTCTTTAATGGAACATTTGTATCTTAATTAAGTTCTACATTAAAGGACCGGTTCACTCATAAATCATTTACACAGTTACATATTCACACGCAGGTCATACTGAGTCCTTAACCACACCCACTAGTCTGAGACCTTCATTAAGGTCGTAGCAACAAGGCTTTTTAGGTGACTGTTGAGTTCTAGTGTTTGCTTAGAGTGTTGGGATGCTAATGGCCATTATTCATTTATTTTTGTTCATTTTTTTAATCAAGACCTCCCCATAATTCAGCTCCTACACTGTCTGTGTGTGTTTCAGTGCGAGGAACTATGCAGTGCCAGACCCACCGGGTCTGTTTGATGGTCATGTCTGGCCCATGTATGTCAAACACACCAAAATGATGGAGGACTTAGGAGTTGATGTTGGTGAGTGCTGTGCTATAAATAACTGATAGCTGATTTATTTACTGTATAATTTCAGAATTTAAGCTTTTTATTATTATTATTATTATTATTATTATTATTATTATTATTATTATTCAGTTACGATAAGTACTGTTTATTTACAACCTCATTCAGAATTGTGTGCTTTGTGTGGTTACAGTGCAGCTTAATGGTACCGATTCTAAGGAGCAACTGTTTAATCGTGTGTACGGAGATGTAGTCAACAACATCCACAACGAACGAACAAAGGTACTATTGATTACTGATCAAAAATATTACCAAAGCAGTGTTGAGTGTCTAATCCTGATCAGAACAGATTTATTTGTGGAGCTTTTTTTTTTTTTTTTTTAAACAGACCTGATCATAATGCAGCTTTACAGTCAAATAATATTGTATGGATAAGTTTTAAACATGGACTTATCCCCTGGGAGTCATGCCATTAATAAGTTGACAGTACTGGGGCCAAAAAAAACAAATTTTCTTCTATTACCACACAAACAAGCCTTTAAAGATGTTAAAATAGGTTGTAAATGTGAATGTACAGTATGAGTGTAAACATTAAGATAAAAGGAAGCTATAAACAACTACTCGCAACAAAAACCAGGCATGAGGTCACCATTTGGTTTTATAGTTGGCATATATCCTTCTGCATTGTGGCTTGCTCTTGGGCATCTTGCCCCTCCCACCTCAGCGCTTTTACTATTGCTTTTTATACCAAATTTAAATGATTATATCTCTTTTTACCTGGTCTGTCAAACTAGCACAGAGGTTCAAGACAGCAGTTCAAACATCTTGAACCAGACACATAGATCTGATCACACCAGCATGATCGGCAGTTCTGCTTAAACACATGTCCCTGCTGAAAACCTGCTGATTCAATACTCACTTATAATAGAAGCATCTATAAAAGCATCTTCCCAGTGGTGAAGTGGAGTTTTCTGTTCTGTTACACATGGGAAGTGATACTCTGTGGTGCCCTGTCCTGGGCTTAGTTAGGATAGTGTAATGCCCTGTCCTGCACCCAGTGAGGGGGTAGGGGACTAACCATGACCCTGATAAGGATTAAGCGGGTGTGATAATGGATGTATGGATGGATACTCTGTGGTGTTCATCTATGTGCTACAGTGTGTCAGATGAATGATATTTTATTATGTCATGACTATAGACTATAGCTTTTAACCTGTAGGAGCTGCATGGTTAGTGTGTGATGTATGGAGCTGGTTATTAAAGGTATAAGACTAATTCTCTTCTGTGTCTCTGTTTCAGGTCTGTTGATCTGCTCTAAATCTCAGCAGTAAGACGTCGTCTCTCAGCAGTAGCAGCAGCATGTTCCTGCCCAGACTGTGTCTGTGTTTACTACTCCGCTACATGCTTTTCAGCTTGTTTTTATACTCTCCATATTTATTGCCTTATTTTAAGTAATACTCCTGTTTATCTGCTCTGGAATTGGTTGCAGTCGGCAGCACAGCTCAATAAATAAGGAACTCCTGATAAAGGGTTCTCTTGTTTCTCTGTTCTCTTTTTTTCTGAAAACAAAAAACGAAGCAGCTCTTGAGCCTCAAGTGTGTTACAGTACAGTACGTGCACTTGTAGCTTCATTTATGAAGTGATTTCATATAAACAGTTCACAATATAACTCTCTGTAGAAGCAAGCCTTGTGTCCAGAAGGTAGTAATCCCCTAAACTGCCTTTGAGCAAGGCAATCAACCCTCAACTGCTCTCCTGGTGCTTTGGATAGTGCTGCCCATCACTCGTAGATCACTAGTGTGGTTAAATACAAGGATTCAAGGAAACTTTGTCACACAGGTCATATTCCTCTGCAAGCACCCTGGTCAATGAGTCACCCTGTAGTGGTGTGGACATCCTGTAGTGTAGACATGCCTACTTTTACATCCTCTTGTGACAGTAGTTGAAATATGAGCATTGCTATGTGAGTTAACACTGTCAGCCTTGCCCACACAATCCATCAAATGTACCAAATGTGCAGGGTAAAGTACATTGGCAGTAGTAGCTAGTGTGAATGAGTGTTATATAATAGTGTTTAATAGGCTACAGATGCACCAAACGTCATATGAGATCCTCAGAAGACCCCGTTATATTCCAAGGATAAACGTACACCTCCATTAATTTTTCCCATAGAGATAAACCAACCCAGACTTCCTTATATGGGCATAATGCTAACCAAGGATGACCTCACTACATCAGTGCTTTATAGACCAACTATATCCATCCTATTTCCACCTCGGGTCATACTGTATCCTACACCACGTCGACTATTCTGTTATGCTCCAGTTCCAGAACCCCAATCTGCGGTGTGTAAATCTGATTTCCGGGTGAACCACTTCTTTAAAGGTCACTTACGGTTTACCTAACCATAGAGTTCCAGTGATACACAGAGGCAGTGTTTACATCCTGATGTTATGGAGGTTCTCTATAATGGAGTCTGTGAATCACCTCACTGTTATGGCTCTAGAATCCAGTCCTGTGACCTTGTTTACCAAAAGCCTCACTCTTTCCTTGCCTGCTTGTGGGCAGCTGGTGGAGCGTCCAGGCCACATCCTGCCACTGCTAGAGAGTCCTGCTCATTATGGTTTCCATTGCCGGCCATCTTTCTTTTCTTAAACACAGACTTCCAAACCAAAACACCACTGCTGACCCGCTCGGCTGCGTCACGCCTGTCACAGACTGAGCACCGTGTTATGCAGAATAAATATCCATCTGCAGAGTCACGGTGTGTATGATCACAAGGCATTATTTATTTTACATGAGAGAAAATCAGGCAGACATCACACAGACTCCATGTTCACTATTCCCTGAGTTAGAGCACTATATACACTCACTGGCCACTTCATTAAGTACACAAACCTTGTATCTACACTCATCAGCTTCTACAGTCCTACAGACTGTAGTCCATCTGTTTCTTCAGTGCTCAGGACCAGGTGGGTCATTCTCAGCACAAGAGTGACACTAATGTGGTGGTGGTGTGTTAGTGTATGTTGTGCTAGTGTGAGTGGATCAGATGTGGACCTCAGTGTCACTGCTGGAGTGCACCAACCAGCCAATAGCGTCAGGACTGGAGGACCAACACAAACTGTCCATCAGCAGATGAGTTACAGTCTCCAACTACATCTACAAGGCAGACCAACAAGGTGGGTGTGAACTAAAAACTGCCCTATTCACTACTGTATATAGTGCACCATTTTGTAGTGGTGAAAACTATTTTCAGTGCACTCAAACCATCCCACAATGCATTAATTTATTAAGTATTGTTCAACCAATGTTCTATAACCCATAATGCACTGCGCTGACGAGCAAACCAGCATGGCATAGTGTCTGAAGTTGTTTGCTACCATCACAAACTCTGTTGCCTGTAATAATGTCCCATAAAGTGATCCACTCATAAGCCCAACGCCCACTAACACACCACCACAGTGCTGAGAATGATTCACCACTCAAATAACACCTGCTCTGTGAGGGTCCTGACTAGTGAACTATGGTGAACAAAGTATACAGAGAAACAGATGGACTACAGGCTAACTGTAGAACTACAAAGTGCACCTATATGGTCAGTGGATCTAAAATGAGGGTAGACATAAGGTATATGTATCTAATAAAGTGGCCAGTGAGTGTAGAACATTATGCAAAACAGTAAAGGCCTCTAATAAGCCTGAGAAATTTAGTGAACACGAAAAATCTGCTTTTAGCTCCAGTGCACCAGTGAGCTGGAACTCACTGCAGGAAACTCTAAAGATCTGCTCACTGGTGTCATTTCATCATTTATCACTAACCACCTCCACTCAGTCTGCCACTGTTTTATTACATTTCTTGATTTATTTTTAAATATTTGATTTTCTTATTTATATTATTCAGGTCTGTTTTAGTTATTCTTTAATTGTAACTAATTCTCTTTATGTATTTCTTATAATAATAATAATAATAATAATAATAATAATAATAACAAAATTATTATTATTGTTATTATTATTATTATTATTATTATTATTATTTTTATTTTTTTTTAATTATTATTATTATTTCTTTATTATATTATAAATTTTATTCATTATCTATATTTTAGTCCTTGGTCTGCCTATTGTTTTTACTATTTTACATGGTTTGTTTAATGGATTTCTTTATTTAGATCAAATAATCATCATCTTTAAATTTTTTTTAAAATCTTGTCTATAATTATATAGACTTGTCTTCAGTTTATGTATTAACTTGGTTACATAGTAAATGAGGGGCACGTTCAATGTACCCCAAGTGTAAATAAAGGTGATTGATTGAAATAATACTCGTCAATGAGAAATGATGAGTTCACCTTGAGATTCTTGTCTTCATTACCGGAGCCCAGTGTGAGACTTTATTGACAGTTGTACTAAGACACACGTGTGATCTCGCGAGTAATCTGTCTTGTATTTGGCTGTGAGAAACTACTGAGATGTTTCACTGAAATATCCTTTCTATGAGGACTGTTCAGTATCTGTGGCCTCGCTCTTACACTTGTCTCATGGTTGTGAAAATGAAGCTGTGAGACAGCAAAACGTAATCTGCATCTTCAGAAACTCACATGAGCTCTCCAAACTTCTCAGAAACATGATCTAAAAGTTACACAACCTCTCAGTGTGGATGTGTTTGAGTGAGATCATACGAAAGACCCACTTTCCTCCATGTTCTCCAACATATATCAGCACCCCTACAGCTGCTCTAAAACATCTCAAACATTCACGTTCAAGCTGGTGCTGACTTACGAAACTCTCCGTGCTCTGTGTCAGAGATAACCAGGTCAAAATGATGCCACATTCAGCATCGATGTCATTAAAACATTATACATAGTTTCTCCATTACTCTCCTGTCCTGTAGTGTCTCCATTACTGCATGTCTTGTAATGTCTCCATTACTGCCTGTCCTGTAATGTCTCCATTACTGCCGGTCCTGTAGTGTATCCATTACCTGTAGTGCCTCCATTACTGCCTGTCCTGTAGTGTCTCCATTACATGTAGTGTCTCCATTACTGCCTGTCCTGTAATGTCTCCATTACTGCCTGTCCTATAGTGTCTCCATTACCTGTAGTGTCTCCATTACTGCCTGTCCTGTAGTGTCTCCATTACCTGTAGTGTCTCCATTACTACCTGTCCTGTAATGTCTCCATTACTGCCTGTCATGTAATGTCTCCATTCTTCTCCTGTCCTGTAGTGTATCCATTACTGCCTGTCCTGTAATGTCTCCATTACTGTCTGTCCTGTAGTGTCTCCATTACCTGTAGTGTCTCCATTACTGCCTGTCGTGTAGTGTCTCCATTACTGCCTGTCCTGTAATGTCTCCATTACTGTCTGTCCTGTAGTGTATCCATTACCTGTAGTGCTTCCATTACTGCCTGTCCTGTAGTGTCTCCATTACATGTAGTGTCTCCATTACTGCCTGTCCTGTAATGTCTCCATTACTGCCTGTCCTGTAGTGTCTCCATTACCTGTAGTGTCTCCATTACTGCCTGTCCTGTAGTGTCTCCATTACCTGTAGTGTCTCCATTACTACCTGTCCTGTAATGTCTACATTACTGCCTGTCCTGTAATGTCTCCATTCTTTTCCTGTCCTGTAGTGTATCCATTACTGCCTGTCCTGTAATGTCTCCATTACTGTCTGTCCTGTAGTGTCTCCATTACCTGTAGTGTCTCCATTACTTACTGCCTGTCGTGTAGTGTCTCCATTACTGCCTGTCCTGTAATGTCTCCATTACTGCCTGTCCTGTAGTGTCTCAATTACTACCTGTCATGTAGTGTCTCCATTACTGCCTGTCCTGTAATGTCTCCATTACTCCCTGTCCTGTAGTGTTTCCATTACTGTCTGTCCTGTAGTGTCTCCATTACTACCTGTCCTGTAGTGTCTGCATTACTGCCTGTCCTGTAGTGTATCCATTACTGTCTGTCAGGTAATGTATCCATTACTGCCTGTCCTGTAGTGTATCCATTACTGTCTGTCATGTATTGTATCCATTACTGCCTGTCCTGTAGTGTATCCATTACTCTCTGTCCTGTAGTGTATCCTGTAGGGTATTTTCACTGAGAAACACACACATCACATCACTAATGTGAGATCGTGCTGATTTGTCCACCTCTGTCTCCTACAGGTTGTTTTTGCTGCATGTGTGTGTGTGTGTGTGTGTGTGTGTGAGAGAGAGTGTGTGTTTGTGTGTGTTTAACACAGTAGTGACTGTAGCACTGTGGTGTGAATGGCGCAAAACACACCAGCTCTCAGAAACATACTGACCACAGGTGGGGCACCAATTTTTGGGCCTCGGGCACAGTTATTTTCCCAGGGACCCTTCTAACTCCCCTCGCGAAACTCTGAAGGCACACACACACACACACACTGCTCCTGAGACTGGTCAGTTCAGTCCATTCGGTGACCAAAACTGTCCCACAGAAAATCCCTCACTCACAGTTTTACTGCACTCCTGAGAAACGAGTGTACTGACTATACAGTGGCAGTGATAGGAACTATATGTTCTACAACTCACATACACTATATGTCCACATGTTTGTGGACATCTCTTGTAATGAATGCATTCAGTTTATTGAAGTTGCACCCATCACTGACACGTACACACACACAGCTTGTCTAGTCTCTGTGGATAAGTGCTGCCAATAAAATAAGATAGTGCATATCAACATGAACATATTGACCCTATAACTAATGCCAGGTGAGCTAGAGGAGTGTAAAACCACCCAAAACTGAGCTGTGGAGTGGAGCTGTGGAGTGGAGCTGTGTTCTGTGCTTCATTCAGTACTTTTTGGATGAGTTGTAGATGAGGTGGTGATGATCATCTAACATGCTGACCTCACTAAAGCTCTTGTCACTGCAGTCAAATTGTCACAATGCTTTACAACCTAACACAGCAAACAGTTAAATTATGTTTAATATACATTTGATTTTAGACAAAACAATGGATGAGCAGGTGTCCCGATATTTTGTCCATATCATGTATATTCATAAACTTACCAGTGAATTAATATGTGTTTTCTGAGTGTTTATATGCAATGTTGATGAAGGTTTAATATGTTTCTTTGGGGACTACTTGTTGCCTTGCATGTATCCCTCCACCATGAATACATTTTACAAATATTGAAAACAGTACATTTGTCTTGTGCTGTGTGCTCTGAGGCAGTGTGTGTGTGTGTGTGTGTGTGTGTGTGTGTGTGTGTGTCAGGGTCATGAGGTTCAGGCAGAGAGATAAGCATAGTTATGTAAGAGTGAGCCCCTCACCACGCCCCAAAGCCAAACATATGGAGAGCAGAGATGTGCACCACTCTGCCCCCTACAGGCCTCACTGCTACTGTATAGACACAACATACACAGTCAGACTAAAGTAGCTCTTCCCATCAGTAAAGTTGTTGATCTGGTCAGAATGCCTGAGAATAACTTATCTTCTCAATGAGAACTGAGATGCTCAGGTTTATTTATAACAGCAGTGGAATATTTTGTGATATGATAACCAATTATTAACAAGCAGTTGTGGATGATATCATGCTGATAAATTAAATAATTAAATGTAAATAACGTACCTATATATCAAATTCATGTCACAATATGGTCATCAGCAGCCAGAGTGGTCAACAGAGGGCACATATCTGGACCTGCAGGATTATCATCATTGTTTAGAATTCTCCTCCTGATTCACAGATCAAAATCTGCAGGCAGCCGTGGCCTGGTGGTTAAGGATCTGGTCTTGTGACCAGAAGGTCATGACTGAAATACCCTTGAGTAAGGCTCCTAACCCCAACTGCTCCCCGGGCACCGTGGATAAGCTGTCCACCACTTTGTTCACTTTGTGTGTGTTTCACTGCAAGGATGGTAGGTCAAATTCTGGTGTGTGCAATCACATTGTCAAAAAAGTTTAATCTAATCTATGTGTTTTTATGCACTAACTACATAAAAATGTTGATAAGTTTTTAAGAAACTCTCAAACAATCAGAATATGTGTTTTATAATTTGTAATGCTTACAATTTACTCCTGAACACCACAAATGTGAAACTTTTACATTTTTAGTCCCAGAAATACTTTTTCAGGCTGCACAGCACCGAAGGGATTTTATGTAGGTTTATCTTACAACTCAGATTTCTGCCACAAGAGGGCGCCCTTCAGCTGAGTGCTCAGATCTATTTGTTTGGGACTAAAACATCAGTAAAGGACTGAAACCAAAATTCAACACTTTCTGTAACTGAAGATATGACACAGGGTTTATTTGAAGCTGAATCTTTAATTAGCAGCTCAAAATAGTCAGAAATTAACGTGAGTAGAAAGGAGAAAATAAACATCTGCTGAATGGAAAAGTAGACCTGCTGGTGAAGTACACCTGAATAGGTGTACAGATTAAAAAGTGATTTGTAAAATATTACAATCTCAGATTTGAATGTTTGTGTTTATTTGTCTTCTTCATAAACGTAAACAAACCCTCACATTCCTGCCTGCTCTGTACATTCCTTTCTTTTATATGTGACACCATTTCTGCTTCAGCTGACCTCAGCATTGTGTGTGTGTATCTTTGTATTGCTCCCTGTCGGGGACTGAAAGTCCTCATAATGATAGGAATGTTAGATCTGTAAAAGTGGGGACATTGCTGGTCCTTACAAGAACTGTGACTTTTCATTACAAACTTTATTTTTGGAAAAATTAAAAGAGCAGAAGCACTGACCTTGTGTTGCTAAGTTTACGTTTAGGTTTATTTTTACTCAGTATTACACAAGTGAATACAATGTGCTCACTAGTATAGTACTACCAAAGTGTGTACCTAACAAAGGTTAGGGTTTCAAGGTTTGAATAATGTCCTCACAATTCACAGAAACAAATGTATGTGTGTGTGCATTCAGTATAGTGAGAGTGTGTATTTCTGAAGATGTGGAATTGAAACTAGGCTAAACATCTCACAACTAGCATACGCCTCCTGTGGTCAGCAAAAACATCAACACACACACACACACACACACACACACACACACACACACACAAAGAACGTAAACAAGTCAGTAAATCCACTTATAGCACATTCTTCTCCAGCTGCTGTCTGGGTTTGGACGCTTCTGCTCATTTGGCCGGTTAGGAGCAGTTTGACCACTGTCTCCTGAACACACACACACACACACACACACACACACACACACGCACACACACACACACACACAGGAGTTGTCAGTCTCTCAGTGGACTGTAAATCAGGCTGGTTCACAACTGTACTCAAAGATTTAGAGGATTCCAAGATCCACATCTGGAATGTGATAGTGTATCAATTCACAAATAAGCCTGAAGAAGGAAGGTGGCTTAGGCCTCTTGGATCCATCCTTGACCCCAAATTTTGCCCAAACTTTGTCCACCATTGTAACAAGTCAGCTTCCATTAGTCTCGTAGCTCCAGTGTAATGGACCTGGTGTCTGGTGTGTAATGGTTGTGTTATTGCTGTGCTGTAAGCTGGTAAGATTCCACTCTCTCTCTCTCCCTCTCTGCAGTGGTTAGACTGGCAGCACCTGGCCTTCCTGTGGCCTCCATCGGGCTATTTTCATCCACACTAGCCTGACTAATACACTGCTCCACCCAGACCCAACATGCCGCTCATCCCCCTACAGCCTTATATAACAGACCTGTAAACAGCACACAGCTGCAGCAGACGGAGAAAGTGTGTTTTCCAGATGTGGTGGCACTAAACAGGCACTGAATGGGCACAGAAGGACAAAACACCAGTACGGCCCACGGCTGACTGGGCGACATCATTTCCTGTAACACCCAGACACTGAGAAACTACAGCTGGACATAAGCCATTTATAGCACATTTAGATTAAGTGATGTTTATGAATGTTAAAGATCTACAGACTGAGAGAGAGAGAGAGAGAGAGAGGAGAGAGAGAGAGAGAGAGAGAGAGAGAGAGAGAGAGAGAGAGAGAGAGAGAGAGAGAGAGAGACAGACAGACAGACAGGGAGAGAGACAGTATACAGTGGTTCTTGAAAGTTTGTGAACCATTAAGATGTTCTATATTTCTGCATAAATATGACCTAAAACATCATCAGATGTTCACACAAGTCCTAAAAGTAGATAAAGAGAGCCAAGTTAAACAAATGAGACACAAATATTATACTTACTCATTTATTTATTGAGGAAAATGATCCAATATATTTGTGAGAGTCAAAAGTATGTGAACCTCTAGGACTAGCATTTGATTTAATTTGAAGGTCTAGAGTCAGGTGTCTTCAATCAATGGGATGACAATCAGGTGTGAGTGGGCACCTGTTTTATTTAAAGAATAGAGGTCTATGAAAGTCCGCACTTCACAACACATTTGTGGAAGTGTATCATGGCACAAACAAAGGAGATTTCTGAGGAGCTCAGAAAAAGAGTTGTTGATGCTCATCAGGCTGGAAAAGGTTACAAAACCATCTCTAAAGAGTTTAGACTCCATCAAACAGGTAGAGAGAGAGACAGACAGAGAGAGAGAGAGAGTGAGAGAGATTATTACTCAGACTGTGGGTTGTGGTTTGTTGTTTTTTCACGGCCAAAATGCTAAAAGCAGACAAGTTTAAACACCCTCATGGATAAGGAGTCGCCCTCAGAAACAGCCCACTGTCTGCCGGCTTCACCACACACACACACACACACACACACACACACACACACACACACACACACAACCTGTAGGAGACAGAGGAGCACAAATCAGCACAATCTCACATTAGACCTTCATTCTGAATATAAACATTATTAGATCCTCTGTGTTGATGTTCTTCAGCTCTGACCATCATTCTGGAAGCATCTACAGACATTTAATGTCCAAATAATGATGAGGACTCAAATGTAAAAGTCTGGAGTCAGGATGTTCTCTAACTTCAACAGAACCTTGAGGAACACCAGTCCAGTGAGCACTACCTTTTACTCTGAGTGAGGACTCTCTAACGACATGGAGAACATATAGTTGTGACTGGATGTTTGGAGAGACGACTGGACGTCTAGAACCAGACATTAGATAAATGGACAACTAGAACAAGAGCTGGACCTGAGGAGATTT
>BRDA01039387.1:0-10458 GCA_036984385.1 Crenuchus spilurus
TGAAACAACATATTTTTCCCTTAAAATGATACATTCTCTCAGTTTAAACTTTTGATCTGTGATTTGTGTTCTATTCTGAATAAAATATTAGGTGTGGGCACCTCCACATCATTGCATTCAGTTTTTATTCACAATTTGTTTAGTGTCCCAACTTTTTTGGAATCCGGTTTGTATATCCCCTTTAATTTTATATTGAATTAAAGCCTTTTAATAATTTAATGCTGATTAGTATGGCTCAGTTATTTAATAAATTATTATTAAACCGTATCAACATTAAAACAAAAACAGACTTGAAATATGAACAAAATTATGAACAAAAATGACATTTTTATACAGTATTATTTTAAAATGAAACCGAGCAGGTATAAAAATGGACTTCCCAGGACTGGCATGATTATATTTACAGTCAAGCAGAAATTCTGACTGTAATTACAGAAGCATTAACCAGCCAAAGCGCACTTAAAGAGCCTATTTATAGACAACAGCCAAATCAGCAGAATCTGATAACAGACAGAAGACAGTGATAGACTGATAGACTGTTGTCTGGAAGATAAGTGCTTTCTCTGGAATCCTGATACACATGTTAGTAGACCAGACAGGAGGCAGGAAAGTCATACTGACCATCTCACTTCTAACAATCTGTATACGTTCACACATCAGAAAATGAGAATATAGTGCATTACACATAAAATAGCTCATGAACTCCAGAATCGCAAATGGCTACAATATGTGATGGTGAGTTTGAGTAAATGGCTATAAAGAGTATAAATACTGTGTATCTCTCAGAGCTACAACTGGTACATTCCTAATATCAACACTCCTGAACCAGAGACGATGTCCAAACTCCAATGTGCAGTATCTACAGTCTGTGATGGTTTGAGGTGCTGGTCTTGGTCCAGATTTTAGAGCACTTCATGCTTCCATCTGCTGACAAGCTTTATGGAGATGCCCAGCAAATATCCACAGTGCCAACGCTACTACTAACTATCATTGTTAAAAGTAAACAGACCTTTCACTTTATGTATGACAGGTTTTTACTGCTTTATCTCACAGATATATCCTCTGTATGCTGACAAAGTCTCTGTTTAATCTTCTTTGTAAACTTGTTCTACTTGTAAATGCACTGTCCAGCCTAAAAGAGGACTGGTTCCCCTTTGAGTTCATCTATTAGTATCGGTGGTTCTTCCTTACATTCTTAGAGATTGTTTACTTTTAAGTATTTGTTGTTCTCAGTGGTTCTTCTTTGTGCTGTTAGAGAAACTTTCCTTTTCAGTCTTCTGTATACAGTACAAACAAAACTGCACTGTACAGAGTGTCTGTAGAAGGACCACTATTGAAAATGAACAAATTAACAGAATTAATAAAATGTTTTTTATTAATAAATGTTCAGGACAATTTAAAATGTGAAATGTGTTTTAAGCGATGTTTAACAAAGTATAAATTTAGAATATGACTATCAAAATTAAACCAAGAAAAGTGCTTTAAATAAAGATGTGCATGGGTAAACCTTATGAATTGCTTAATTCTAGGCTCAAAACATGCTCTATGTAAATTCTAAAGTCAACAGAAATAGTTTCAGTCTATCCTAGCACAGCCCACAGTATCATGAATTTATATTACTCTCCCTTGTTGGGACATTACCCTGCTATTGTTAAGCTAAGTAGTGATGCTTCTCTGCATGAGGAACTGAAAGAAGGAATTGTGAAGACAAAAAACAATGAACAACAGCACGAGGACGCCCACATCCCAACATTCCTCCATCTGCCTCGCTCTGTTTACTGAACAGAAGAACAAAACAAAGGGCAGCGCAGTGATGTCAGACCAGCTAATTCATGGGAAACAAACAAAAATTGAAAAAAAAAATTGCCAGAATCAGCTTAAGTTTGGCTCCCACACTGTAAACTGTAACATGATGAGTTTACTTGAATGTATGTATTGGGAAACAAATTTTCTCACTTTTACTTTATAAAAATACCAAGTAAACTGCTAATTCTAAAAGAATTCCAAATCTGAAGTTCTTAAGGATGAAAAGTCAATATAAAAAAAACCTACCAATAAACTTACTAATACAGTGTTACATTAAAATGTCAAAGTCCTTTTCTTCATAGTCATTTTATATTCATTACAAATAAAGTGAAAAACAAATCAAATCTTTTTGCTTTAATGTTGATCAGACAATGATTTCTGGAAGTGTTACTGAGCCCATGCACTGCATCATGCCTGTTTTTAGTGCTGCCCGAAGGTCCGAAGATCATAAGCATCCAATATTGACTCTGAATCTTTTGATGATATTATGTTCTGTAGATAGATAGATAGATAGATAGATAGATAGATAGATAGATAGATAGATAGATAGATAGATAGATAGATAACTTTATTTATCCCAGGGGGAAAGTAAATTTTTACAGCAGCTTCAGCAGAAGGACCAAAGATACATACTGTAAGTGTAAACAAGTAACTAAAAAATTAAATACAATAAAAAAATAAAAGATATTCAAAGTCTTTGACTTTATTTTGATAAAAAATTTTCAGAAATTACAAATTGTAGCTCTAGCTGTTTTTTTATTAGTACCACTTTATCAGCCTTTTGTTACCCGTGTTCCACCTTTTTTCAGATGCTTTGCTGCCATCAAGTTAATATTTTTCATGAAACTGTAAAATGTCTCAACTTCACAACATGTTCTATGTTCTATTGCGAATAATATTTGTGTCTATGATATTTGCAAATCATTTCATTCTTTTTTAATAACATTTTATTTACATTTTACTTTGTGGTTGTAATTTTAAGAGTTTTCTGGCAACCATTTGATGCTTCAAGCTTTACAGTGTTAAAGTTGGAGAGTTCTAGATCTCACTGCAGCCTCTCAGAGGTCTTCAAATCATGATACTGCTGTTGTGAATGATGAAACAAAAATGAGAAACATGTAAATGTGCCTCTGTGAGTTTTATCCTGGCCTACTTTTGTAGACACTGTTCCCTGAACCAAATAACAGGGGTGCCTGACAGGATGGCAGGATAGCTGTTAGAAACTAGAAGCTGTCTTTTTGTCAACTCATCAAATTTACATTGAATTACAAAGATCCTGTAAGACCTGTTAGACTAGTACCTGAAATGTTTGAGCCAAGTTCATTACATACATAACAGAAAGTCATACTTGGCGTGTTTGAGGAAGTATCCGGTAGTCCTAACTGAAAAGTTTATTTACAGCAGGTTTGACCGTTTAAATTCAATACCCCAGTTCTCCTAAAGTGGCTCTTTCTTTAATATTGTATGACAACTGCAGTAAACAGTGATGTGACAGCAGTGGCAGGTGTGTTCAGGGCTTTGGTTTCACTGAGCAGAGCTTTCCATGCTGCTTCTTTAATGATACTGATGCATAAAGGAGAGTCTCACCAGTTTTGTTTTAGAAATTTCTAACAAAATACTTAAGATATTTGATGTTCTCAGAGTTAGAACCAAAAGCTGAAAAGTTATTACAAGAAATGGTTATGAATACACCAGTATCTGAGACTTTGATTTCAAATACTTTGTACTAATATTTTGGCAGAATATATGTGTAAGACGACTGGTTATCGAAAACCACCATACACAGTCAATCTGCCAGTGTTAAATCAACACTATTAGAGTTAAATTAACACTGATGGTGTCAATATGTAATATGTACACTCTCAGTGTTAATTTAACTCTAATAGTGTTGATTTAACACTGGCAGATTTACTGTGTAGCTTTAAAATCATCTTAATATGCTGAACTGTTGGAAAGCTAAAACCCCAAATGTACCACATTTATTTGGTCATTTTATGCTTTGTAAGACATAGTCATATCAGAACATTATTACCACCTTAACTGTGTGGTCCAGACATAACAGTGTTCATTCAATGGTCACAATCATTCAGTTATTAGAGGTTAACTGGTCTACTGTAGTGTGCTGATTGCTCTGTACCACTGGTGGGGTTTGCATCAATGTTGGTATCAATGGCCCGTGGAGCACCACAGTTATGTTGGGAGGCACTCAATCTATAAGAAGTCCATTCTCTGCACACCTTCTCTACAGCAACTCTAAAATATTACAATATTAGTGTTTTCTGAGATTATGCCTCCACCATGCTTCACCTGGTACCCTATTATCATGTCCTTTATTGTTACCTGAATAATTGCTGCTGTTGTTGAATGCAAGTTAAATTGTTAAATTGTTCTCATATGTCCATATGTGAACAAACAGCTTATTACCATATCGCACCACTTAATCACAAATATTGACATTAGCTTTGCTGACATTCAAGGCTGGCTGGTTTTGTTCTACAGATGGTGACGCTTTTACAGTCAAAGTGCAGCAGTTCAGTTACACCAGCACAGCAAGCAGCAGCTTATCTAAGACAAGAGCAGAAACCAACCAGACAGGTTAGAGGAGTGGTCCACCCAACCCCCCACAACACAAAGTGGAGTATGTGTTGTGTACACAGAACCTTTCATGAAATGTTTATACTATTGTTGTAATGTCCATCTTTACAAATAGTAGAACTTTTTGGAGTGAAATATAACCATTTTAAGGGCTCTAATATAGCAGAGTAAACTGAAAATGCTCATATTTATCTGCAGTTAAAAAGGTGGACATTGTAAAAACAGCAGAACCCTGTTTGATTCTATATGCCATTTTCAAAAAACATACAGTGCAGCTTGGATGTTTGTGAACCCTTTATAATGTTCTATATTTCCGCATAAATATGACCTAAAACATCAGCAGAAGTCCTAAAAGTAGATAAAGAAAACCCAATAAAACAATTGAGAGAAAAAATATTATATTTGTTCATTTATTTATTGAGGAAAATGATAATTTCTGAGAGGCAAAAGTATGTGAACCTTTGCTTTCAGTATCTGCTGTGACCCCCCTTTTTGCAGCAGTAACTGCAACTAAATATTTCTGGTAACTGTTCTTTAAAAATTATTTTGGAGAATGACTTGTGTGTTTAGGGTTGTTGCCTTGTTACCCACCTTCTCTTGAGATTCAGTTCATGGACAGATGTCCTGATATTTTTCTTTAGAATTCTCTGATATAATTCACAATTCATTGTTCCATCAATGATGGCAAGCCGTCCTGACCCAGATGCAGCAAAACAGGCCCAAACCATGATACTACCACCACCATGTTTCACAGATGGGATAAGGTTCTTATGCTGGAATGCAGTGTTTTCCTTTATTCAAACATAACACTTTTCATTTAAACCAAAAAGTTATGTTTCGGCCTCATCCATCCACAAAACATTCTTCCAATAGTCTTCTTCCTTCTCCATGTGATTTTTAGCAAAGTGCAGGTGAGCACCAATGTTCTTTTTGGAGATCAGTGGCTTTCTCCTTGTAACCCTGTCATGCATACCATTGTTGTTCAGTGTTTTCCTGATGGTGGACTCATGAACATTAACATTAGTCAATGTGAGAGAGGCCTCCAGTTGCTTAGAAGTTACCCTGGGATCCTTTGTGACCTCGCTTACTATTACACGCCTTGCTCTTGCAGTGATCTTTGTTGGTCAACCACTCCTGGGGGTGTAACAATGGTCTGACTGTGGATTGTTGGAGTCCAAACTCTTTAGATTTAGGTTTTGTAAGCTTTTCCAGCCTGATGAGCATCAACAACTCATTTTCTGAGGAAATCAGACTGTTGTGAAGTGCAGACTTTGATAGGTCCCCATTCTTTAAATAAAACAGGATGCCCACTCAAACCTAATTGTAAAAGTCAAATTTATGCAGAAAAATAAAAAATAAAAAATAAAAAAAGGTTCACAAACATTTAAGCACCAACGTATGCATAGAAATTTTAGCAAAATATCTTAATTTTTCTTTTTCTTTTTCTTTCCTCTTTGTTTCATTTGTTTATTTCATTCATTTTTCAGTTTCTGACATAATGTGAAAATACCCAATGTTCTTTACTTTGTTTGTAAATTTCATAATGACTGGACCAAAATAGATGATACCAAATGTCTTAGAAAGACGTCTGGTTCCACTGACTTCCATTAAAACCAAAATAAGTTTTGTCCTTCTCCGTTAGAGTTATAATTTTGGAGAATACTGTTTTTAACTATTCATATACACACATATATGTACAGTGGTGCTTGAAAGTTTGCAAACCCTTTAAAATTTTCTATAGTTAAGTTGTATCTGTAACTGTGATTATAATCACTTCTTAAATAAGTCTGTATTATTATTTAATTAGACTGCATAATTATTTAATAAGTCTGTATTATTCTTTAATAAATCTTTATTATTCCTTAATAAGTATTTATATTTTTTAAAGTCTGTTATATTTATTAATAAGTATGCATTATTTTTTAATAAGTCAGTATTTTTTATAAGTCTGTATTATTCTTTAATAAGTCTAGAGTTATTTAACATATCTATATTATTCGTGCATATGTAATCTTTCTTACGTATGTTAGTTCCTTTTACCTCTTTTAAAGCAACAACAACACAGATTAAAAGAAGATTTAAGAGTTGTACACCTGGTCTTGGAGGCTTTAGATTTGTGACTAGTTTGAGATTAGGGAGGGTTTCTGTCAGACATTGATATGGAGGATTTTTTTTTGAGATGGCAACCATGTGTGAGTAGAGAGTAATAAGGAGGACAGGCTCCTCCTCCAGTGGGACAGGCATATGAGGCAGATCTCCAGCTGGAGAGAGAGAGAGAGAGCGCGCGAGAGTGAGAGAGAGAGAAAGAGAGAGAGAGAGCGCGCGAGAGTGAGAGAGAGAGAGAGAGAGAGAGAGAGAGAGAGAACGAACAGTGGAGACTGTCTGGACTTCACAGCAGCATGGAGTTGTGAGGAGATCTCAGCTGTAATGGTGAGTTGAAGGTTGTTGTGAGCAGTGTGTAAAGCTGTGCACTGGTCAGTGTTGGTTCAGGCTGAAGGAGGTTAGTAGAGTAACTAGTCTGGGTTAACAGTTTTAGGTCAGCAGATTAGAACTGTTCAGGGAAGCTAAAGCAGTGTTAGTAAATAATCTGAGTGTTTATGACCTTCCCTGTACTTCTGCTGCTGTCTTACTGTACTTTGAGACCTGAATGGCTACAATTGTGCAAATTAAGACGGTCCATGTTCTTTAGATCACAGAAAACAATAAGAAAATATACTTTGTTACATTTACACACACTTATAAAGATCAGCATGTCGTCCAGAACTCTTATTTACATTTTCTACACTATACCATCTGATAATACAGACACATTTAGTCAAGAATTGGAGCTGCAAGGCTAACATAGCTAGCAAACACCAGAACTTAATAGTCACCTAATTAGCCCAGGCGTTAATGTTCGAAAACAGCTGTAATTGTAATACAGCTGTCAACCACATACAGCAACATATGGTTCCAAAATAGATAAATAAATAGATAATAAATTGGTAAATACTTTTATTTATTTATTTGAAAATAGTTAAACTATTGAAAATTAGAGTATAAATCTGATTGTCTTTGCAACAAAAACTATATTGTGTTCATTCATGGGATAACGTTTTTTTGTTGTTGTTGTTGTTTTTTTTGTATGTGACTTTCTTTTTGATTTTATACCACCATTAGCAATAACAAAGTAAATGTGCTTTAGTCAAAAAATCTCAGAATAAACAGTTTAGAAAAACACGTTATTGTAACTTGAAGACATTAAACAAGGCCACAATGCACTGATGTGATTTTTATAAACATGTTCAGGTTTTCATTGCAATGGTTCAGTTAATTATTGAAAAATTTTGACACTTTTGATACATTGTGCAGCTCTTTTCTGTCTGTAATTAGATTGAAGGTTAAAGGATAACATGTTGTCCTGCTGTTTTAATATATTCTGAATTTTTAACCCAAATGGCCTTTGAGCATTTCTCACATATCTTGGGCTCCCTCATCATGTGACAGCATTGTGTTAGTGAATTAGAGCAGTAAGAAGAAAACGGGGGAGTAATCTTAAGGAATGTGTGTGTATGTGTGTGAGTCCATATACCCTCAAACATCCACACACTGAGTGATCATTTGCGACAGTCTGCAGTCAGACAAGGCAAACACACCTGTGATTTCTTCTGACTGCTCGGCCAACTGGACAAATCTTCTCAAACTCCTCAGTTCTGCTCATTTATCATCAGTCAGGCTTTCAAACATGACTTTCTTAAAGGAATCCTTTAATTTTATTCAAAAATGCTCAATTTAGTCCAAAATAAGCTCAGCCAAGGAGTCCAAAATAGACTTTAGTTTACTGAAGCTGTTAAGCTAACATTGCTAACAAACACTTTACCTCAATAGTCACCTAAATTGTTTCTGTACAAATACATCACCAAAATGTCTTTCAATCTGATCACAGCTTATCTAGTTATCTTAGCTAGTGGATGGTTTAGTATGATTTACTGTAAACTAGAGTGGTGCCAAGTATTGAAAGTATCAAGTTTCCAATACTTAAATTTGAAAGTCAATTCTATACTCTAACTTTCAATACTTCAATGTTTTAAAAAATGTCTGTCTTGTATTTTCACTGTATTTTCTTGTATTTTGCTGTATTTTTAATGTATTGATTGCCAAATTTAACTGAAATATTTTGAAAGATGTTGATATTTGCAACTCTACTGTGAATGTTAAAGATTACTGTGAACTTAGAGTTTTTAGTTTAACTAAAAAAAAGTTGTCATACATCACACTTCTAACGTAAAGAAGTTAAATATTTTGGATGATCAATATCTGATATTGTGTACATTTAAGTTCTGGGTGAATTGTTTCTTTAACTATTCTTAATATCAGTGGCCAAAAACACAGTTAGTGCCCACCTGCTGGTCCAGAGTTTCTTTTTTATTAGGTATAATAATAGAGAGTTTGTCCCAATTTACCTGCAGTATCAGCCTCTACTCCTCTGAGAAGACTTTACAGTACATGTTGGAACATTGCTTATATTCAGACATTAGTGAGGTCAGGTCCTGATGCTAGATTAGTTCTGGATCACACTCCACTCTAACTCTGGTAGTGGATGGAGCTCCATCACTCCAGAGATCATGTGTCCACAGTCCAATTCTGGGGTTTATATCCCTCTAGCTGAGATAAAGTTTTGGTCATTGGGCTGTGACCAGTGTTCTATTGCTAAAACTGTGTTAGTAATAAGTGTCTTTACAATAGATTAAGATTAACCAATTTGCCAATGTGATTTTCACACAATGGAATTTGACCTCCGCATTTAATCTATTCCTGCAGTGAAACACACAGACACTAGTGAACACACTAAGCTGTGCACAGCCCTTATCCACCGGCACCCGGGGAGCAGTTAGGGGGTTAGGTGCCTTGCTCAAGGGCACTTCAGTCATGTCCTGTCTGGGGATTGAACCAGATCCTTACCACTAGGCCATGGCTGCCCCTGATGGCTGAATTCAAAAATTTTGCTTGAACTTTTTCACGATGCTTTTTGAATTTGGAAATTATTTTCATAGCAACTGCTGAATAATAAGTCATAAGATGAATCAATGATGATTAAGCCTGCAGTTAAAAGGGTTAAATGACCAATAATGGAGCTAAAACGTCAGTCTTTAACTTATCTGATTATCTTGCTGAGGCAGTCCCCAGCAGTCTTGTGTACATACATGCTTCCATCATCTACAGAGTAATGCTATCTTATTTCTGGAATCTGGAAGGTTGACATTGCAATCAGTGGCCGTAAAGTATCAGGTGTAATAAAAGCTCCACTGTGCATCAGTGAGAGTCTGCAGGATCTTCATGTCTTACTGTAAAATGCTTATTCATACTTCAGAAAACTAGAATAATGTGATCATGTTTGATCATAATTTCATTCACAAAAGTTAAACTGTCATATTTTATATTTTTTACACATAAAGTAACACATTTACAGCCTTTGTCAATCAGTTTCACGTATAACTCCAATCAGTCACAGTAATATGATGCTCAGTAGTAATGTTGGCACTGTGGGCAGCTGCTGGGCATCTCCATAAAGCTTGTCAGCAGATGGAAGCATGAAGTGCTCTACAATTTGGGCTGTGTTGACTTTGGACTGAACACAGTGGACCAACACCAGCACCTCAAACCATCACAGACTGCAGAAACTGCACACTGGACTTCAGACAACTTGGATTCTGTGTCTCTCAGACTCTAGGAGCTGATTTACAAAAGAAAAGAGGACTTTGGATCAGTTCTGGTTCTCCTTAATCCACGTAAGACACTTCTGACATTCAGGAGTGTTGATATTAGAAAATTAGCTCTGAGCTACACAGTATTTATACTGTTTGAACAGTCATGTACTCAAATATTCTAATCATTTTAATGAGCTCTAAGACATACTGATCAACATTAACACAACAAAGGCTTATAATTTATCATATCACTTAGAATTGATAAGTAATCAGTGTATTTTGTACAAACCAGATTCCAAAAAAGTTGGGACACTAAACAAATTGTGAATAAAAACTGAATGCAATGATGTGGAGGTGCCAACATCTAATA